>WNWU01000101.1:1224466-1291598 GCA_012654045.1 Ptyas mucosa
TCTCTCTCTCTCCCCCTCTCTCCCCCCTCTTCCTTCCTCTCTCTCTCCCCCTCTCTCTCCCTCTTCCTTCTTCTCTCTCTCTCTCCCCCTCTCTCCCCCCTCTTCCTTCCTCTCTCTCTCTCCCTCTCTCTCCCTCTTCCTTCTTCTCTCTCTCTCTCCCCCTCTCTCCCCCCTCTTCCTTCCTCTCTCTCTCCCCCTCTCTCTCCCTCTTCCTTCTTCTCTCTCTCTCTCCCCCTCTCTCCCCCCTCTTCCTTCCTCTCTCTCTCCCCCTCTCTCTCCCTCTTCCTTCTTCTCTCTCTCTCTCCCCCTCTTCCTTCCTTCCTCTCTCTCTCTCTCTCTCTCTCCCCCTCTTCCTTCCCCCCTCCCTCTCTCTCTCCCTCCCTCCCTCCCTCTCTCTCTAACAAATGCCATTCCTTTCCCAGAACATTTTAGAATGCTAGGTTTAGGTTGTTATGAGAAAAGGCCCAGATGGTTGCTTAGATGCCAAATCTGTGGCAGAGAAGAACAAAACAGCTGTTGAGGCACGCACACCCTAAGATTCAAGCCTTTATTCCGCAGGGAATATTAACCAGATATTTACTCATCTATAAGTGGGTTGCGTGTTCACATGAAAAGCTACCCAACCCGGTGGACGTTTTAACGCTACTCTGGCCTACGAAATAAATCCAATTTTGGGGAAGCAAAAGCAAAGGCATCAATATTAGTTTTTAATATGGCAAATCTTGAGGGGGGAAAAATTAAGAAACGTTGGCCTAAAGGATGATATACATGGATGCCTTGGGAGAGCTTAAGCAGATTTTATGTCTGTCTGTCCGTCTGTTGGTCCATCCGTCTGTCTGTCTGTCTGTCTGTCTGTCTCTGTCTGTCTGCTTGCCTGCCTGCCTGCCTGCCTGCCTGCCTGCCTGCCTGCCTGCCTATCTATCTATCTATCTATCTATCTATCTATCTATCTATCTATCTATCATCTATATCTACCATCTATCTATCTATCTATCTATCTATCTATCTATCTATCTATCTATCCATCCATCCATCCATCCATCCATCCATCTATCTATCTATCTATCTATCTATCTATCTATCTATCTATCTATCTACCTATCATGTTCTATGTTCAATTTCCAGAATGTGATTTCAAATCCATCTGTTGGTATAGTATTGTAGGAAAAAAGCTGCTTAATACACCAGCATTTAATTTAGCAGTCAATGCTGCCACCTACTGGACATACCAAGATCGTTCCTCATTCATTTCAAAGGGTTTTTAAAAAAACCTATATATATATATCTAAAGATTCTAAACAACATCTTAAAAATCAGTTTGAAAAGAGCCAAGCCGTTTAATCGATCGCTTTCAGAACTCAGTCTCATCCTCCACTCCAAGTAGCACTCTCTGAGCTTGGTTGTTGTCTTGCAGATGTTTCATTACCCCACTGGGTAACATCATCAGTGCTAGAAGGGAGTGGTCTTTGCTCTGTAGTTTAACACTGATGATGTTACCTAGTTTGGGTACAGAAACGTTTGCAAGAAGAAGAAAAAAAACAAGCTCAGAGAGTATCAAGGACCTCTCACTTAAAGTACAGTTTAGCTTAGTTTACTTTATTGTCATTGCACATGGTACAACAAAATTAAATGCCGTCTTGAGTGTACATTATAACTATAAAAATAAAAACACAACGTACATCCTTTACATTCTATATAACTGATTTATTTACAGATGGAACGAAAAAAGGCAAAAGGGGTTCTTCAGAATTGAAGTTAACATACACCATCATTAAACTATAAGAAAGTCTAATAAAAAAAATATTTCTCAATTGAATGATTTTAAAAAAAAGAAATAGAAGTCTCTTTCAACTTCCTCTACTTTGCGACCGCGGCAGGACTCGAACCTGCAATCTTCTGATCCGAAGTCAGACGCCTTATCCATTAGGCCACGCGGCCACTTCGGTAAGAAGAGCTGCGCGATCCCTATAGAAATTGCAGCAAGGGCGCCGTTGCAGCCGGGAAGCTTAGGAAGGTACCATTTCCCACACCGACGCGGGGGAGACCAGCAAACAACAACAAAAAAAAAAGAAACAAAACTAGCGATATGTGGTTTTTTTTCTCGACCTCGGTTTTTTTTGTTTCCTATATATCCTATTTAGGGGCGCTCTCTCTTTCTGGGGAGCTTTCGGGAGGTGAGATTTTGGTTTCCCTTTCATCCTCGGTTCCCCCCCTCCACCGTCTTGGGTTGTTGGAAGAGTCCGCCATGAGTTGGAACGGAAGCGCTGCAGATTTGGCTTGTTGAGTTTTTTGCAAGAGGTTGGAAGGGGGTTTTTTGGGAGTGGGGGGCTTTTTTGCAACCTTCAAAGGCTGCAGGGCTTTTTCTCTTCCTGCAAACTTCTTTCTTGGGGAAAAGGAAGAAGGTAGATTTCTTTCAGGTTAGGGGGTGAGCAGGCATCTGTTTCTTTTGGGGGGGGCAAAAATAGCCACATTTGGGGGAGAGAGGGGCTTAAAAAAAACCCTTTTTTGGGTGGGGGGGCGATGCAAGAAGGTGGTGTGTGAGTGAGTGCGAGAGAACGCATTCCCACGACATGCTTAACCCGCATCTTGCATGAAACCCATCCTTTAACCCTTATCCTGCATTAACCCATTTTTCTGCATTAACCTTTTTTTTTTTCCCCCTGAAGTTGCACGTGTCCTTCAATCTTAAACTACTGTGTTTTCTCTGAAAATAAGACCCTGGTTTGTATTTTTTTGAACCCTGAAATAAGCGCTTGCTTGGCCTTACTGCCATGCGCTCAAAAGCTCCGATTGGGCATATTATCAGGGGAGGTCTTATTTTGGGGGGCAAACAGGGTTAGCAAACTGGCTAGGTTTTGCCCGGCTTGCCAGACCACAGAAGCGTGAATTTAGCAATGAAGCAAATGTGACCCTTTGCATAAATGGGTTTGTTGGGGTTTTTAATGATCTGGCTGAATGTTAAGCGTTTTTAAAAATCCAGGCAGAAGGCAAGGGCATCATTTATTTAGAACAGGGGGTCTCCAATCTTGGCAACTTTAGGACTTGTGGATTTCAGCTCCCAGAATTCCTCAGCCAGCTTTGCAATTCTGGGAGTTGAAGTCCACAAGCTTTGCTGGCTGAGGAATTCTGGGAGTTGAAGTCCACAAGTCTTAAGGTTGCCAAGGTTGGGGACCCCTGATTAAGAGGACAGGAAGGTGAGATCCATCGCGGGGGAAAGGAATATCTTTTGGGGGTGTGTGGATACCCTGATTATGCTAGAGGAGAGAATGGGTGTTCGTAATTTACAAAGGGACAATCTTTTTTTTCTTTTAAGAAGGGTAAGAAAAAGGAACAAAGGCTTGACTAATAGAGCAGTGCCACCAGTAGAATATTTGTAGATCACGGTTGAAATGAGGGGGGGTCTTTTGTGAATTGTTTCCCTGCAGACATTTCATGACCCAACTAGGTAACATCATCAGTGCTGCATATTGAATAAACACAGCTATTGATGAATATTTTCCTATTCCAGCATCCTAGATGAACACGGCTATGAATGAATAGGACTCGGCAAGTCGTGATAAGAAAGCTTGGTTCGCAATAGTGGCGAATTGGGGTTTATTGTCTCCTGGCAAGACGGTGTTGCCAGGAGACAATAAACCGTGATTCGCCACTATTGCAAACCATATTTCTTATCACGACTTGCTGAGTCCTATTCATTCATAGCTGTGTTCATCTAGGATGCTGGAATGGAAAAATATTCGCATGAGCCTTAATTCTGCTGTATATTGTTTCCGGACAGATCTGAGCTGGCCAGGAAATCAGGCTCATTTTCCATACCGCTTGCCTGTGGCGACGATGAAACGGCTGGCATGGAGGACATCGCTGGCAGGTCCATCCTTCTTGAGCAGAACCCGGGCGTGCTCCTCCGGTTCCTCTGAGGGTCTCCTGCTTGAGGAGAAGATGGCTCCCGATCCTGGCGCTCTTCTCAAAGAGGAGCAGCGCATGAATCCTCTTGGCATCCAGATGCTCTCAAAGGGTCTTCACGAGCAGATTTTCCGGGGTGCTCAAGTTCATTATTCGGAGGAGGACATCCAGAAGAGCGTAGAACACTTGCAGAAACATGACTTGTGGGGCAAAGAAACATCCACCATTCCTGATGTGGAATTGCAGCTTCCCCGGATGTATGGCGCTAACATAGACGAACATTTCCGCAGCTTGGCTCAGGCGCAGAGCCTTCCCTATCTGGAGGCTGCCAAGGAACTTATCCAGCATGAGATGCCGCCAAGGCCCACGGAATGGGCATGGGAAGTGGGATGGACTCAGTACGGTCCCGATGGGGAGAGGAAAAAGGTGAATTTCCCCGATGAACGAGCGTTGGTCTTTGATGTGGAGGTGTGCATGGAAGAAGGACATTGCCCCACCCTCGCCGTGGCTCTGTCACCCAATGCTTGGTAAGAAGAAGTAGAACCATTTCTGGGATTAGAGTCAAGTTCTTAGGTATAGCTAATCCTCACTTTACAACAGTTCTTTTAGTGACTATTCAAAGTTACCACGGCACTGGGAAAAAAAAGGTGACTTAATGACCATTTTCCTCCATTGAAGCATCGCCAAGGCGGTCAAGAGGTCAAAATTTGGATGCTTAACCTTGGGACAATTGCACATGTCCCGGGGATCATGCGATCCACCTTTTGCGACCTCCTGACAAGCAAAATCATTGGGGAAGCCAGATTCACTCAACAACCATGTTACTAACTCAACAACTGCAGGAATTCACGCAACAATTTGGCAAGAAAGGGCATTAAAACAGGGGCAGAATTCACGGAACAATTGTCTCAATTAGCCACAGAAATTTGGGGGCTCAATTGCGGGTTCGTTAAGTCAAGGACTACCTGTATTAAGATTCTCTTTTACTTCCTATTAAATGTTGAAGAGTGCATCAGGGGATGCGGGGATCAGCAAAGCACATGGCCGCCGATCGCTGCCCGAAAACGCGATGCGCGGAGGCCAAAAACGGGGCGTGCGGAGGCCGAAAACACGATGCACGGAGGCGATCGGTGGCGATGTGCTTTTGAGATCCCCGCAGCCTTGAACGGCTCTCAAACGGAGCGTCTGGAGGCTGAAAACGCAAGGCGCGGAGCCCAAAAACGCAAGCCATTGTCTGTGGCAATCTCTGCAGCCAGGAAGAGGACGCGTGGAGGCCGACGGGTGGGAGCCGATGGGTGGTTGGGGCTACATTCAGAGTATAAAATGCACCCAAATTTTCAGCCTCCTTTAGGGGGAGGGAGTGCGTCTTATACTCCGAAAAATGCGGTAGGTGTTCAGCAGAGTTGAGAAGCAGAGTTTGGCTTAGGAGAGTTGCTAAACCAAAATGAAAAATACGGTAAACATGGATCTGCTCTGCTTCCCAGGTATTCGTGGTGCAGCAAACGCTTGGTGGAACAACGGTATAGTTGGTCTAACCAGTTGGGTCTTTCTGATCTCATCCCCCTGGAAGACAGCAGCAGCCTCAAAAGGCAGGAAGGGCAGGAGAGGCTGGTGGTGGGTCACAACGTCTCCTTCGACCGGGCTCGCATTAAGGAACAATACCTGATCCAGGTAAGAATTCAGCTTGTTTCCTTCTCCTCTTTGCCCAGTTCTCGCGGTGGCTTGAAGGAGTCAAAAGGTTCGTGTCCAGGGCTGACTTGGTCAATCTTGAAAACTTAAAGTAGGGCCAGGTCTGGTTGCTGCTCTACTTAAATTGGGAGACCACCAGGAGATTCTGGGGCTGTACAGGTCGTGTCAACCCTGTAGCTGACCTGACCGAGGCCATTTTGAGACTTCAGTGTTGCCACGCTGGAGCTGAGGGATGGGGAGGGGGGAATAGAAGAATAGAGAATCATAATTTTTTAAGAGCACCTGTCATCTCTGTCCCACAGCGGCTCCTCCTCTGACCCGCTGTTGACTCACCGACAGTCCCAATATTGCAGAATATACAGCCTCGTGTTGCATAACTAAGCTCCACTTCATGCTGAATAAACTAAATTATTAATGTATCTTAAAGAGAAAAGTACCTTTAGATAGATTTTTACTCCAAAAGCGTTTTATTAAAAATAAATTTAATAAAAATAAAAAAAATCTGATTTAAATTAAAAAAAAATCCGATTTAAATTTTAAAAAATCTGATCTTTTAATTTTTTTTTTTTTAAAAAAAACAATTTTTATCCACCCTGACCTGGTTGTTGTAGCATACTACTCCATTTGTATAGGAAGCACCTACCAGCCTTAAGGAACCACAGCGTACAATGCAGTGATGGGTTCCTCCCGGTTCAGCCCGGTTCGGCCGAGCCGGTAGTGGTGACGATATGACGTCACCAAACTGATTCTGACCCCCCACCCCCACCCCCGTTATTCTTACCTTTTATTTGGCCCCACCCCCAATCTATTGCTGCCTCCTGAGTCCCAGCTGATCGGCTAGAAGGAAAAAAACTGTTTAAACTCTTGCCGGGGGGCTTCAAAGGGCCGCCCTACAGCTGATCAGTGTTAAAAGGCAGTGTGGTGGTAGACCGGTGCCTCCAAAAACAAACGAGTAGACCAGTGCCTCCAAAAATAGATGGGTAGACCAGTGCCTCCAAAAACAAATGAGTAGACCAGTGCCTCCAAAAACAAATGGGTAGACCGATGCCTCCAAAAACAAATGGGTAGACCGATGCCTCCAAAAACAAATGGGTAGACCAGTGCCTCCAAAAAAAAATGAGTAGACCGGTACAGCTCTGCAAGCAGTTAAAAGACTGGCAGACCAGTACCTCTGCTAAATCCTAAAGAATTGTCACCTGACCATCAAACCACACCCACAAAATAAGCCACGCCCACAGAACTGGTAGTAAAAAAAATTAGAACCCATTCCTGGTACAATGCCGGTTGCTGAGTGACATACAAACTGACCGCATCGTCTGTCTGATGTTCCAGTCCACGTTGGCTTGTAAGGCAACATCAGAGGGATGCTCCCTTCGAATCGTTCCAACCTCTCTTTTAGGGATCCCAAATGCGATTCCTGGACACGATGAGCATGCACATGGCTATCTCGGGACTGACCGGTTTCCAGCGTAGCCTTTGGAAGGCGGCCAAGCAGGGCAAGGGGAGAGGACTTCAACAGGTCCAGCAACACATCAAGAAGACACGCAGCAAAGGCACTGGACCTGTGGTGAGCTGGCTGCAGTCATGGTTCTCCTTACCTCTTTTTTAAAGTCTTATCTTTAAAAGAGCAGAAAATAATTGCCACAAAACAGATGAACAAGAGTTGGAAGGGACCTTGTAGGTCATCGAGTCCAACCCTCCTGCCCAAGCAGGAGACCTTACACCATTTCTGACAGATGGCAGTTCAATCTCTTCTTGAAAGTCTCCAGTGATGAAGCTCCCACAACTTCCAAAGGCAACTTCTGTTCCATCGGTTGATTGTTCTCACTGTCAGAAAATTTCTCCTTATTTCCAGGTTGAATCTCTCCTTGATCAGTTTCCATCCATTGTTCCTTCAGGTGCTTTGGAAAATAGCTTGATCCCCTTCCTCCTCTCTGGGGCAGCCCCTCAAATATTGAAATACTGCTATCATGTCTCCCCTGGTCCTTTTCTTCACTAGACTAGCCATGCTCAGTTCCTGCAACTGTTCATTGTATGTTTTAGCCTCCAGTCCAGGGGTGAAATCCAGCAGGTTCTGACAGGTTCTGAAGAACCGGTAGCGAAAATTTTGAGTAGTTCCGGGAACAGGCAAATACCACCTCTGGCTGGCCCCAGAGTGAGGTGCGAATGGAGATTTTGCAGTATCCTTCCCCTGCCATGCCCACCAAGCCACACCCACCAAGCCACGCCCACCAAACCACACCACGCTCACCAAGCCAAGCCAGAGAACCGATAGTAAAAAAAATTGGATTTCCCCTAATCATCTTGGTTTCTTTTCTCTGCACTGTTCCCCTCTGTTTTATTTCTGCAAGATTTATTTTAAACGGGAGAGTGGCATTCACAAAGGGGACTGCCTATATATTGAAGGACACACAACGATATTCTCTGTTTTCTTCCATCCTTATTCTACTGCTACTCTATAGGGATTAAGCCAAAGAGGCTTGGACATCTAATAAAGAGAACTGAGATTGCAAAGGCGATAATAGCAATAGCAATAGCACTTAGACTTATATACCACTTCACAGTGCTTTTACAGCCCTCTCTAAGTGGTTTTACAGAGCCAGCCTATTGTCCCCAACACTTTGGGTCCTCATTTTACCCACCTCGGAAGGATGGAAGGCTGAGTCAACGTTGAGCCTGACCTAGGCTTCCCCAAAAAGCACGAAGCAGAATCCTGGTCCCAACAAAACCCCTTTTATTAAACGAACAGTGAATTCCTCTCATTCACATCCAGCAAAGTCTCTCAAGGGAGAATTTACAGTCACAGACCTTATCTGGCTTGGAGAGCTGCCAGGCCGTTATCTTCAAAACTTGGCAAAGAGTCTCGGAGAGTCACGAACCTATTAGGTGAAATAATTGTCTCCTGCAAACTCCCCTCCCCTTTCGCTCCTCTTTTATTCCCTCTGGGAGGGGCCCTTCATCGTCCACCTGTGGCCTTACTCCAAAGTCAACTCCCTTTTTTTTTTTAAATTTGATTTATATGCCGCCCTTCTCCGGAGACTCAGGGCGGCTTACAATGCACTAAGCAATAGCCTCCATACTTTTGTATATTTATACAAAGTCAGCTTATTGCCCCGACAAACTGGGTCCTCAATTTACCTACCTTAGAAAGGATGGAAGGCTGAGTCAACCTTGAGCCTTGGTGAGATTCGAACCTGCAATAATTGCAGGCAGCTGATGTTAATAACAGGGCTTTAGACCACTGTACTATCCAAGGCTCTTGTTCCCTTGTTCTTTAGCTGTTCCCTTCGTCTGGCAACTCTGCGCATGGGAACAGGCTCCAGCTGTTCGTCTACCTCACTGATGTCTGACTCCGACAGACATCAGTGAGGCAGCTGTTAACTGGCATCCGGCTCTGGACCCCTCTCTGCCTCCGACGCAGAGCCCTCATCAGAGCCTTCCCCAGATGCCAGGACTGGCCCCAACCTCCTCACTGTCTGAATTTGCTGCCAGCTCTGCTGGCTGCTGGCAGGCCACAACAATACTTTCTCCTGGGAACCAAGGACATTCCCACAGGTGGTCAGAGAGAGGAGGAGTGAAGTTACCAGGCAACTGGACGACACCTTGATTGGACCATGTGATTGATCGTTTGGGGAGGGAGGAAAACATGGCCCCCTCTGCTTCCGATGCAGAGCCCTCATCAGAGCCTTCCCCAGACTCCAAGACTGGGGACATGTTCCTCCCCAACCTCCTCACTGTCCGAATCTGCCACAACAGGTGGGATTTGAACTGCCAAATTGCAGCAGCCAGCAGTCAGCACAAGTAGCCTGCAGTACTGCACTCTAAGCACTGCGCCACCGAGGCTCTTAATCTGGTTATTTAATTCTGAGGGTTAAAACTATGGGGGAGAAACGAGCCATAATGATCGGAATGGATGGTGGTTTCTTGATTATATTAAAATGCTGCCCAACTTCCAACAAGTCTTGTTTCTCTCCATGTGGTTTCCAATCTATAGATTAAGTTTCTTGTTTTGCTGGCCTTCCGTTGCAGGTTGGCTCTTGGAATTGGGTGAATATCAGCAGCATCAATAACCTGGCAGATGTGCATTCCCTCTATGTTGGAGGTGAGCCGTTGAAGAAAGAAGCTCGCGAACTTTTTGTCAAGGGCAGCATGAAAGATATCAGGAATAACTTCCAGGTGGGAAGAAAATCTTGGAAATCTCTCTTTCTGAGAACCGAGTCTTAGGTAGCAGGACCCAAGAAAGTATCTGCATGAAATAATCAGGAGGCAAAAATAAACTAGCAAATGGCTTATGTTCTACATTTTAATGATTGTCCATTCCTTTTGTTCGAAGGAGCTGATGAATTACTGTGCCTTTGATGTTCAGGCTACTTATGAAGTATTCCATGAGCAGCTCCCTCTTTTCTTGAAAAGGTGAATGATTCATTGAGTAAAAATGCACTGAGCATGAGACTCTGGTTCTGGTTTAGCTGCCAATCTTAGATTGTATAGTTGTTTAAAGGTAAAGGTAAAGGTTCCCCTCGCACATCCCATATTTTTCGGAGTATAAGACGCACCTTTTTCCCCTATAAGAGGGGGTGAAAATTTAGGTGCGTCTTATACACTGAATGTAGCCCCGCGCCCACCCACTGGCCCCTTCCCTTTGGCCTCTGCCTCCCAGCAATTTACCTCCTTGCAGCAAGCAGCAAGAAGAAACAGCCCATTTCAGGTTCAGCACAGCCTAATTAGCACAAGTTGTTGGATCGGCCTCCCGACTCTCAGCTGTTTTGCGCGGGCCTCTGCTGCTTGCTGCAAGGAGGTAAATTGCTGGAGCAAACTTTTTTTTTTCTTGTGCTAATCAAGCTATGCTGAAAACGAAAATGAAAGTAAAGCAGGCTGTTTGTTGCAGGCAGATTTCTTTTTCTTGTTTTCCTCACCAAAAATGGTAGGTGCGTTTTATAGTCCGGAGCATCTTATACTCCGAAAAATACGGTATGTGCTAGTTGTTCCCGACTCTATTTTATGGGAGCCTATTTTCATTGGCAGAGCGCTCGGGCCGCTACAGATACCCCTGACATGAGTGACATTGAGCTGGCCATGCCCACCCTGACCAAGCCCACCCCAGCCCCCAAAGGTCAAACACAACCCTGATGCACCCCTCAATGAAACAGAGTTTGACACCCCTGCTATAGAGGATCATTCTGGATTTTGTCCATCGATTTTGACAAAAATTCTCCTTGTAAGGTCATCAGATACTTTCTCTGTATAGGCCAGGGGTCAGCAACCTGTGGCTCTGGAGCCGCATGTGGCTCTTTCATCCCTCTGCTGAGGCTCCCTGTCAACTTAAAATATGTGTCGCAACCGCCAATGTGCGACACCCGCCGGCTTGCGATTTATTGAGCTTTTCAACCCCCGGTAGGCCAAGCATGGATAAATCCAAAAAAGAAAAGTTTCAGAAGAAAACAGAATGTTTAATTCAGCTACATCGGTTAGTTTTATGGCTGCTGAAGAAATAGTCAGGCACGGGAAGGGTTTTGTGGCTTCCGGTGTTTTCTTTTCTGTGGGAAACAGGTCCAAATGGCTCTTTGAGTGTTTAAGGTTGCAGACCCCTGATATAGGCAAAACTGCCCATTATCTGCCAGAATTTGGATCTGACATTTTGGGGTTAGCTGTTCCTTTCTCTTGTTCCCCGTTAGGTGTCCACATCCCGTGACTTTTGCAGGTATGCTAGAAATGGGGGTTTCTTACCTGCCTGTTAATCAGAACTGGGAGAAGTACCTGGATGAAGCTCAGGTCACTTATGAAGAGCTGCAAAAGGAGATGAAGAAGTCTTTGATGAACCTGGCAGACAATACTTGTCAACTGCTTCATGAGGAGAGGTACTGGTCAATCACGCCATGGATGGCAGAGTTAGTAGGCTTTAAACCAGAACTACCGTATTTTTCGGAGTATAAGATGCACCTTTTTTCCCCCTAAAAGGGGGTGAAAATTTAGGTGCGTCTTATACACCGAATGTAGCCCCACCCACCCACTGGCGCCCACCCTTTGGCCTCTGCCTCGCAGCAGTCACCTCCTTGCAAGCAAACAGCAAGAAAAAACAGTTCCTTTCAGCTTCGGCACAGCCTAATTAGCACAAGTTGATTGGCTCAGCCTCCCGACTCTCAGCTGATTTGCTCTCAGCTGTTTGGCATGGGCCTCTGGTGCTTGCTCCAAGGAGGTAAATTGCTAGAGCAGATTTTTATTTTTTCCTTGTGCTAATCAAGCTATGCTGAAAACAAAAATGAAAGTAAAGCAGCCTGTTTGCTGCAACGAGGCAAAATTGCTCAGAGGCAGAAGGAGATTTCTTTTTCTTCTTTTCCTCACCAAAAAAGGTAGATGCGTCTTATACTCCGGTGCATCTTATACTCCGAAAAATACGGTACATTGTTTGCTGAGCACCTGGATCTTGCGATTGGGATCTCGGTCAAGCAGCAGTAGGGTGATAATGAGAGAAGAAGAATGGAGCAGTGGTGAAATTCAAAATTTTTCCCTACTGGTTCTGTGGGCGTGGCTTGGTGGGCGTGGCTTGGTGGGCATGGCAAGGGAAGGATACTGCAAAATCTCAATTCCCTCCCTGCTCCAGGGGAAGGATATTGCAAAATCCCCATTCCCACCCCACTCTGGGGCCAGCCAGAAGTGGTATTTGCTGGTTCTCCGAATTACTCAAAATTTCTGCTACCGGTTCTCCAGAACCTGTCAGAACTTGCTGAATTTCACCCCTGGAATGGAGGAAGAAATTGACTGTTTGATTGATTCCGTGTTTGGTTGCAGCCTGCAGAATCTCAGATGGTGAGGTGATGCCTTTGGATGGGAAAGGCTGTTTTAGGTGGGAAGTGGCTGTTTGATGAATGCTCCCTCCTTGGGGCCGGCCTGTTGTATCTCAATAGGTACAAAGACGACCCCTGGATGTGGGATTTGAAATGGGACCTCCAGAAATTTAAGCAAAAGAAAACGCAACCAACTAGGAAGAAAAAGGAAGACGCCAACGAAGAGCCACCCAAAGTAGTGGGAAAAGCATCGCTGCAGGAGTGGCAGGAAGGTAAGTGACCATATAATGATCAGTTTGAGAGTGGATTTATTTACATTGGTATAATTGTGTGTTTGATCTCTCTTCATGGCCAGTTCAAGGTTGTAAGCCTTGTGGTCCAGGGATATATTTCTAATCACCTTTGGATTTCTGTACACTGCACTCACTGGCCGGGATCACACATGGTGTTAAGATGAAATTGTGTATTTGTTTTGCTTTGGCATGTTACACTAGTGTAGTCCAACCATTGTGGTTGGCATCCCACAGTTAAGACGTAATGCAATGCACCATCCATCAGTGGTAGGGTGATTCTGGAGACTAGGGCTTAACAAACCGTGGTTTAGCATCATGTGTGAACCAGTTTTACCTTAACCAAATTCTAACTCTCATTTGAACATTAGGAGAGTCTTTGAAATTCGCTTTCTGAATGAAAGCTACGAAGGAGACAGATGCATACTCACACATTCTTTTAATATACCGTATTTTTCGGAGTATAAGACCACCTTAGTTTTGGGGGAGGAAAATAAGAAAACAGCTGATTGGCAGGTGGATCGGCTTCCCGAAATATCCCCCAATCAGCTGTTCCCAGAGGTGAATTTTAGCAATGGGTTCCTTGGTTGTGAACTCTGTGCCTTGCTTTTTTTTTTTTTTCAGCCTCTGAAACTTCTGAAACTCTGTTTCAGGAAAAACTTTTTTTTCTGCCTCTGAAAGCCTCCGAAACAGAGCTTCAGAGGCTGTTTTTTCTGAAGCTCTGTTTCGGAGGCTTTTTTTCTGAAGCTCTGTTTGGAGGCTTTTTTTCTGAAGCTTCATTTCTGAGGCTTTTTTCAGCCTCTGAAACCTCCATTTGAGAGGCTGGGCAGGGCTACCTTCGGAGTATAAGACACATCCAGATTTTCACCCTCTTTTTTGGGGAGGAAAAGGCACATCTTATACTCTGAAAAATACGGTATGTTGTATTATTATTTTGTGAAAATAGACCCTGGTCCCCCAACAGAAGAAGAAGAGCAAACCCAAAAGGCCGGCCAACAGGTTCTTCAGAGTCTAAAGGAGACGGTGGTTTTGCAGCCCAAGAGAATCCAGCATCTCCCCGGCCATCCAGAGTAAGTTTCTAAAGAAATGTTTCATGTAGATAAATAAGGAGTTCTCCTGAAACAGTTTTCCGAAAATCTGGTTCTTTCCAGCTGTGATGGATTTCAGTTGCTCTAATGCCCAGTGAGAACAGCTGGGTCTTCCTTTGCCAAAATCTCATGGGAATGGTATTGATCTGTTCTTTGGAAGGACAGGTAACTGAAGCTGAAGCTCAAATATTTTGGCCACCAAATGAGAAGGGAGGACTCACTGGAAAAGATGTTGGGGAAGATGGGAAGGCAAAAGAAGATGGGGACGGCAGAGGAGGAGATGGTTGGATAGTGTCATTGACGCAATGAACATGAATTTGAGCAAACTCTGGGAGAAAATGGAGGATAGGGGGACTGGTGTGCTGTGGCCCCTGGGGTCATGAAGAACAAAACAAATTGTCAACCCTGAAGCTGACCTGACCGAGGCCATTTAGAGACTTCAATGTTACCACACTGGAGCTGAGGGATGGGGAGGGGGGGAATAGAGATCGCTGGCGTTTTGTAGCCAAAACAAAATACTTTCTCCTGGGAACCAAGGACATTCCCACAGATGGTCGGAGAGAGGAGGAGTGAAGTTACTAGGCAACTGGATCGCACCGTGATTGGACCATGCGACTGATTGTTTGGGGAAGGAGGGAAACGTCTACTTTTGATTAGGTGAAAACCGCGGGAACATTCAGAGTCGGTTTTTACCAGCTTGTGCCAATATGATTTATCCAATAAACCTGTTCTTTGAGGAATTTATCTACCTCGGAGTTCTGCTTGCTATGGATATATTATTTGGAACCCTGACGCAAATAGCACAAATATGGGCAAACATCTTTGTAAGCAGCCTTCATCGTCCAATTGTTGGTTGAGTGTCAAAACTGTTTGCTTCTTCCTGGGTAGGTGGTATCGCAACCTGTGCCCACGGCTCAATGATCCCAGTTGGGCCCCTGGACCCAGCCTGATCAGCCTTCAAATGAGAGTGACTCCAAAGCTCATGAGGCTTACCTGGGATGGCTTTCCATTGCACTACTCTGAGAAACACGGCTGGGGCTACCTGGTGCCAGGAAGGAAGGACAACCTGTTAGAGGATGATCCAGAGGCTGCATTGCCCACCTGCCCTTTCAGGTAAGGAAGGATTTCTGGGGAAGTAAATCCCACAGAGCTACCCCACACAGCCCCAACCTTTGCCTGTTGTGAAATGGAAGCCTAACTTTGAATATAGTTCCCTCGGTGTACAAGTGTGTACATATCGCACAAAGAGCTTTATTACAGTCTTCAGTTGGAGAACAGCAGGGGTGAAATGCTCCTGGTTCAGACCAGATCGCCCGATCCGGGAGCGATGGAGGTGGGTGGTTCGGAGAACCGGTAGTAAAAATCCCTCCCCCCCCCCCCCATTGCCTAGCTGAGCCGTGCAATCATCAGAGGCTTTTTTTTATTATTTTTAAAAGCATTTTTTCTACAACCTCTTTGGCCGAAAAAATGCTTTTAAAAGTAAAAAAAAAAGCCTCTGATGATCGCGCGGCTCAGCTGGGATCGTCAGAGGCCTTTAAGGCATTTTTTAAACCATTTTTTAAAAAATGGTTTTAAAAGTAAAGGGAAAAAAAGTTGGCCACGCCCACTCAGTCATATTACACCACCACCACCAAGTGACGCCCACAGAACCGGTAGTAACAAATTTTACGTTTCACTACTGGAGAACAGCAAAACAGTAAAGGAAGTATTGGAAATGACACTCAGCAAGTGGCACTGCAGAGATGGTTCTCCAATGTTTCTGGATTTTGATGCCAATAAAAAGATTTATTCTGGTTCTTGAGAGCTGTAACAATGAGAACATGCTTTGGTGAGCTTTATAATGTTATAAAGTCAGGGTTCCGACTGATGCCCTAATGAAAGCAGGAGCCTCAAGCAAAGTCTTAAGAAAAACCCAGTTGTTTATTAGGAGCAACATGTCGGTACGGACCTAGTGAAGCCAGCTCTGACCCCACTCAGTTCACGCCTTGCCTCTGACCCTGTTTCCCCATCCCCCACAAGGTGTGTCTTTAGTCACATTCCCCAATGAAGCAATTTTGCGGGTTGTAGAAGTCACTCCCTCCGGCCGTTGCAGGTCTCCATGGAGATGGCCTTGACTTTGGCCGGCTAGGATGTGCGTTGTTTTGACTGAGGTGCAAATTCCTCGATGCAGCGGCAAGGCTTGATTCCCCATTCCCCTAGCTACAGCAACTCGGGAGCAGGTTAGGGAATCTTCGGGAGTTGACAGTAGGTAGCCAAGAACGTTGGATTTAGCAAACACACATTGTCCTGAAAAGAACACCCCGTTCTTTCGTGCAGATATCGGATCTAACATGACTGTTCCCCAGAAAGGTGATTCAGTAATGAGAATCAAGAAAAAGGGCCATACTTTTCACCAGACAAGGGATGATTATAATTCTGCTGCAATTCAGGGCATTAAAAACTCTTTATTTCTGACAGGGTCATAGAACATTTGTATCGGGAATATTGCAAGGGGAAAGGGAAGGAGCAACCGGTTTCCCTTGACAGCTACCTGGAAGAAGAGTTCTTAACGGAAAACGGGGATTTTTGGCAAAAGGTACTTGTTATCCTCTGCGAGATGAGATATACAGTTTTGTAACGGAGCGTGCACTGTGTTGTACCTTGTCAGATATTGGGTGAGGGAATTCTTACTGGATTGTTGGTGTCTGCATGTGTGTGTTATCTATCTATTTATCTACCTACCTTTATCTGCCTGCCTGCCTACTTACCTACCTATCCATCCATCCATCCACCCACTCACCCACACACCCTATTTATCTATCTATCTATCTATCTATCTATCTATCTATCTATCTATCTATCCATCCATCCATCCATCCATCCATCCATCCATCCATCCATCCACCCACCCACCCACCCACCCACCCACCCACATACCTTATCTGTCTGTCTGGCTGTCTGTCCGTCCGTCCATCCATCCATCCATCCATCCATCCATCCATCCATCCATCTACCTATCATCAGACCTGCTGTGGTCTCCTTACAAGGAACAGTCATCCAGAACACACGTGGATGATTTCCTGTCCTCACCAGTTCCTTGGTCTTTGCAACAGTTGTTTTGTTTTTGCAGAGCCCTCTGCAATTTGCATTACCTTCTCCAGAAGCGTTCAAGAATTCTTATTGGGTTGTGTTTTTCAGATAAAAAAAAACACCCATGCTCTAATTATTAAAAACAAAAAAACCTTGCATGTCACACAGGGTAAAACATAGGTTGCTTGTTTATATGCAGAGGGAGTGTTTTCCCCCCCACACACACACCTTTTATAAATAATTCTTCTCGTCAGATGTAAACTTGGAAGATAAGTGATAACTGTGGACAGATACAGGAGAAGAACAAGTTTCACATGTTAAAGGATTTCTTCTTCTTTTTTTCATGTCAGTTTGAGTTGCTTGGCCATGTGGAGGTGGATACAGATGTGGACTCCATAACTAGAGAACTGAGACAGGTAATGGCCTATCTAAAGAAAGAACATAATCATCTCTCAATCTGTTATCAGGCATGCTTGAAGGTGTTCCTACCTACGTACCTATCTACCTGCCTATCTACATACATAGAAATGACTCTGAGTGGACTAACAAAGGCTTAATCCTGCATTGGTTCTTCTGGACAGGAGGAGATGGAATCGGTGAAGAGTTCTCCTGAATATCACCATGGCAACGGGCCTTACAATGATGTCAATATACCTGGATGCTGGTTTTTTAAGCTGCCTCACAAGGTAAGGGGTGAACTTCGCGATGTGTGTTTTTGTGTATCTATCGCGGAAGCCAGTGATAACTTGCCTCTACTGGCATTGTGCATGTGTTGTCATTTTGACACCCCTGCACCAGCGGTGAGATCCAAATTTTTTTTACTACCGGCTCTGTGGGCGTGGCTTGGTGGGCGTGGCAGGGAAAGGTTACTGCAAAATCTCCATTCTTACCCCACTTCAGGGAAAGGATACTGCAAAATCCCCATTCCCTCCCCACTCCTGAGGGAAGGATATTGCAAAATCTCCATTCCCACCCCACTCTGCGGTCAGCCAGAGGTGGCATTTGCCGGTTCTCCGAACTGCTCAAAGTTTCCGCTACCGGTTCTCCAGAACCTGTCAGAACCTGCTGGATTTCACCCCTGCCCTGCACTTCGTTGCAGTCTCCTCTGCACTCCACTTCCCGTTCGATTTAGTCCACACCGGTATTTTATACTTAGGTAATTAGGTAATTTTTGGGTTGGCGAGGGGGAAAATATGGCACTTTTGACTTACCCAATCATGCAGCCGTATCACCAATGAGTTTTGGCTGGAAGAATTCTTACTAATTGCATCTTGGCAATTAAGAATCTTTTCTCCTGATTGGAAAGGCAAAGAAAGGGAATGTAAATAAGAGGCACCAGAGCTTAAATTTGTTTTGCTTGCCATTGTGAAGATTTTCTCAGTCTCAGTTGAGGAATTTTAATTAATGGAAAAACTATTCTGCACATTTAGAAAATAAGAATAACTTTCCGGGATAAAATGGGCCATAGTTTTCTGACCTAGGCTTTCTTAAAAAGCATAAAGCAGAATCTTGGTCCTGGCAAAACCCCTTTTATTTACACGACTGTGAATTCCTTTCATTCACAGTCAGCAAGGCTTGTCAAACAGTCTTTCAGAGGAATATTTATCAACACAAACCTTATCTCGCTTGGAAAGCTGCCAGATAACTAGTGTAAGGCAAAACTTGGCACAGAGTCTCTTAGAGTCACAAACAGAACTTTCCACTCTTGAAACGACCGACTGACGAATTGTTTCCTGCAAAAACCCACTCCCCATTCGCTCCTCTTTTGTTTCCTGTGGGAGGGGCCAATCACCTCCAAGGTGTGGCTTTACTCCCAAGTCGACCCTACTTTCTGAGTTGTTTTTGTCTTCTGGCAGCTCTGCGCATGCGCACACTGGGAACAGGCTCCAGCTGTTCCTCTGCCTCACTGCTGTCTAGCTCCCTCTCTGCCTCCGATGCAGAACTGGCCCATGTTCCTCCCCAACCTCCTCACTGTCCAGCTCTGCTGGCCGCTGGCGGGCCACAACACATAGCTCAGTGATTCATCTGATCACTGGTATAATATCTTAATACTCCCAGTTGAAATGGGGATCTGAATTGAGAGAGAGTTTCTACGCTTGCTTGGAAGAAGGAGTCTCTTTTAAAAAAAATAACCAGGAAGGAGCATTTTGCATTCGGCTTGCAGAATCTGTTTTGTCGCTGGCTTCTTGAGTCAAAATAAACTTTCCTCCTCTGCTGTTAAAAGGATGGCAATGCCAGCAATGTGGGAAGCCCATTTGCCAAGGATTTCTTACCCAAGATGGAAGATGGTACCCTGAAAGCTGGAATAGGAGCAGCCGATGGGACCCACGCTTTGGAAATCAACAAGAAAATCTCCTTCTGGAGAAACGCTCACAAACGCATCAGGTGAGCAGATTGTTAGGGTAATGAAGATTTAAAGCTGACCAGCCCTTTTAAGACTGAGGATGAGTCAGCAGGGTTATTGCCCTTTAAGCAGCTGTCTATATAAGGGAGGCCATTAGAGGGCGTGTATCACACTCTCTCCTTATCGCATGTATCTGCATTGTAGTTCTCTGCGTAGAGTTGAAGAAGAATGATTGCTTGTCTGGTATGTGCCTACCACTTGTATGTCTGTATATAGAAGCCGGCCAGATAAGCTTAGTCTACTTTATTATAAAGCTTTTGTTCTCCTTGCAGTTCACAGATAGTGGTTTGGTTGAAGAAAGGAGAACTGCCAAGAACTGTGACTAGGTACGTATAGAGAAATGCAGTTCAGACCAACGTTGCTTTATATATCTCTCTTTTTTTTTCCTCCCAAAATGAGCAACCTCAGCTAAAATCCATATAAAGGTATGCATTCAAGTAATGATCACTTTGGGCCTCAGAATACTTACTTTTATTGTCACTATGAATTTTTGGAAAGAGGATGCAGAAAAAAAGAGCAGCTCACAAAATTAGCTTTTTTAATGGATTTAACGTTGCCTCTTCTAGGGGAAAGATCCGTAGTTTTGGAGCCCCCTTTTGTCTTTTTATTTATTTTATTTATTTATTAAATTTTTGTACCGACCTTCTCCCGAAGGACTCAGGGCGGTCTACAGCCACAGTAAAACAGCATAGCTCCATAAAATTTAAAAAATAGTTTAAAACATATTCAATAATTTGGCCCTTGAATTAAAAAAACTAAAAACACCCAATTAAAATTCGTTTTCTAAGCCAGCCCAGCCTGTTGAAACAATAAAGTCTTAAGGGCACGGCGAAAGGTACGTAGGTTGGGGATCGTATGTATCTCTGGGGGCAGTTCATTCCAGAGGGCAAGTGCCCCCACAGAGAAGGCTCTCCCCCTGGGTGTTGCCAGTCGACATTGTTTGACCGACGGCACCCTGAGGAGTCCCGCTCTGTGGGAGTGTATTGGCCGGTGGGAGGCTATCGGAGGCGATCTCGTACGTACCCGTTTTTCACATGGATAGTCTTGGGATTCTCCACCTGGGACCTCAGAATCCAGCTGGAGTTCACTTTCCTTAAAACAGGACTTTTCCACGCTACCGGCAACAAAAATATTAAGAATAGCTATCTTAATGCACGCACAGTTAACAAATCAAGAAGACAACACTGCCTCCTTTTTCTGGCTGTTTATTAAGGCTGTGCTGTGTTTAATTTCAATCTTTAAATATAGCCAACTTGCAACAGCTTGCAATTAAGGATATAGTTACAGAGAGAGAATTACCTAGTGGCCAAAATGACAGTGTGCTGCTACGTCACCATTACAGTCATTATATGCGGTGAAGGAAAGGTGGCTTGTCAGCTTAGCAGCTCACCCACTTAGCAATCGCTCAGATTTTCAGATATTTTCAGATGTAAAAGGTAAAGTTTCCCCTTGCGCATATGTGCTAGCCGTTCCCGACTCTAGGGGGCAGTGCTCATCTCCGTTTCAAAGCCGAAGAGCCAGTGCTGTCCGAAGACGTCTCTTGTGGTCATGTGGCCAGCATGACTCAATGCCAAAGGCGCACGGAACGCTGTTACCTTCCCACCAAAGGTGGTCTCTATTTTTCTACTTGCATTTTTTTACATGCTTTTGAACTGCTAGGTTGGCAGAAGCTGGGACAAGGAACGGGAGCTCACCCCGTTATGCGGCACTAGGGATTCGAACCACTCAACTGCTGATCTTTCGATCGACAAGCTCAGCATCTTAGCCACTGAGCCACCACGCCCCTTGAACAGTATGTAATGAACAGTAATACTGTATGTACCCTATGGAGCCTGAAAATGGGGAACAGAGAAGGCTAAAAATACAAGGTTTTTGTGTGTGTAAATAAGGGAGCAAGGGAATTTTTCTAGCCATGGGTGTGGCAGTCGCTTGGTTGAGGGTAGTTTGCATGGCTAACTATTTACTTCTGGCTGTTCACTACCCTGAGTCCTTTGAGAGAAGGGCGGTATATAAATTTAAAATTAAATAAATTAAATTAAATTAAATTAAATTAAATTAAATTAAATAAATTAAATTGCTGTGAAACAACTGAAGGAGGAACCAGTAAAACTGGATCTCTTCAGTCTTACTGAGATGTCAAGGTCAATGATTGAAGATCGCTTTTTAACTGCTTTGGGGGCATAAAAAGCAACGTGGAATCTGCAGAGCCACTGATGGTGATGATCTTCTGGGCTTTGAAGCGGGTTCTTCTCGCCGTGATCTTTTTCTAGGCATCCGGACTACGATGACGAGAATCCTTATGGAGCCATCCTGCCACAAGTCGTGACTGCTGGAACAGTAACCCGACGTGCTGTGGAGCCCACGTGGCTGACGGCCAGCAATGCCAGGGTAAAAATGTCTTTTCAGATGCTTCGTATTCAAAAGGCTGCACTGCTCCTGTTCAGTGTACAGTAGCTGAATAGGAAAAATCTTTTCCTCCATTTCTTGCAGACTGACCGGGTGGGGAGTGAGCTGAAAGCTATCGTCCAGACTCCTCCGGGTTACCATCTGGTTGGAGCTGATGTTGATTCTCAAGAACTTTGGATTGCCGCCGTTTTGGGAGAAGCCCATTTCGCCGGCATGCATGGTGAGTGCCGGTATAGGTAGTCCTCGACTTACGACCAGCCCAAGATTGATGTTGCTAGGTGAGACGTTTTTGCCCCATTTTACGACCTTTCTCGCCACATTTGTTAAGTGAATCCCCTCAGTCGTTAAGCGACTAACATGGTGGTTAAGTGAATCTGACTTTCCTTGTCAGAAGGAAAGGACCCCCGGAGAGTGCAACCGTTATAAATGTGAGTCAGTTTTCAAGCATCTGAATGTAAATCACGTCACCATCGGGATGCTGCAACAGTCATAAGTGTGAAAAACGGTCATAAATCAGGTTTTTTTCAGTACCTTTGTAATTTAGAACCGTCTCTAAGGGAACTAAATTTAATTTAAATTTAGAGTTTTAATTTTAGGTTTAAGACCAAATTATTTAATTGTATTTTAATCAATTCTTTAAAATATTTGTATTATATGTATTTTATCATTTGTCTGTACACCGCCCTGAGTCCCCCGGGAGTAGAGCGGTATATAAATATAATATAATAATAATAATAATAATAATAACTGTTGAAGGTCGAGGACTGCCTGTATACTGAGAAGTTTTCTCCTGGGTATTTGGTAGTCGAAAATATTGTGCTGCACCATAAACATTCTCTGTGTTAACAGCTCTTGATAGATCAATTTTCTGTGCGCTTATTATTTTCTATTTTTAAAGGCCTCTTGAATCAATATCCTCCATTCATTACCTCACAATTGGGACTAGAATTCTGTGCAAAATCTGGTTCTCGGCTCCATTTTGCATCCGTGTCAATGATTCCCCTCTGGATCCCCTCTGTTCTTGGTTAAAAGTCTGTAGAGATTATTAAGAAAAGTATGGAATGTGCTGAAATGAGTAAATTGACATTTGAAATTAGAGAACAGGAAGATGAACAATATTATTTGATATGGGATTTGTTTGATCAATGGATAGATAATAAATCATGGAATTGAAGTATGAAATACAGGGTTGATGTAAAGATAAAATATCTGATTTTTTTTTCTATAAAAGAGATAAGTTTTGGTTATAAATTGGTATTTTAGAAATGGATTTATGCACAAGAGAATATGAACCGTTCGACTCACTGTCTGTAATTGTTTGGAATGACGATGGTTTCATGTTTTGTTTTTGTTTTAAAATTAAAAAAAAATTCTCAAAAAAAAAAGTCTGTAGAGATTCTCAGTCATCCAGGTCATGGTTGTCCCAAAGATTGCTTTTTTCAGGAGGCAACTGGACTTTCTTGTTTTTTTTCTTTTGAAGACGTTTCTCTTTTCATCCAAGAAGCTTCTTCAGCTTTGACTGGATGGTGAGGAACAGAAGGATTTATGTTCCTTGCAGACAGTATTCTGACCTAGGCTTCCCAAGAGCATGAAGCAGACTCCTTGTTCTGACAAAAAAAACCCCTTTTTATTAAGTTACTGTGAATTCTTCTCATTCACATCCAGCAAAGTCTTTCAAGGGAGAATTTACAGTCACAGACCTTATCTAACTTGGAGAGCTGCCAGGCCGATATCTTCAAAACTTGGCAAGGAGTCTCAGAGAGTCACGAACCAATTAAGTGAACTAATTGTCTCCTGCAAACTCCACTCCCCTTTTGCTCCTCTTTTATTCCCTCTGGGAGGGGCCATTCATCGTCCACCTGTGGCCTTACTCCTGAGTTGACCCTTGTTCTTTAGCTGTTCCCTTCATCTGGCAGCTCTGCGCATGCGCACACTGGGAACAGGCTCCAGCCGTTCGTCTGCCTCACTGATGTCTGACTCGGAAGGCAGCTGATAACTGGCATACGGCCCTGGCCCCCTCTCTGCCTCCGACGCAGAGCCCTCATCAGAGCCTTCCCCAGACTCCAGGACTGGCCCATGTTCCTCCCCAACCTCCTCATTGTCCGAATCTGTTTCCAGCTCTGCTGGCCACTGGCGGACCAAAACAGACAGCTGGTCATTTTGCAGACAGATGGTTATAGACTTTTAGCTATACAATTTGAGATGAACACCCTTGGAATGGTGAGAAAGTATGAATGGATTTCCAGAAAACAATTGCAGACTACAGGAACCATTTGCACTACTCAGGTGACCCTGAGGACACAGATAAACCTCCAAATATCTCAACAACCCTCTAAAAGGATGCAAATGACCAGGTGTCTGCAAGGAATATAAATCCTTCCATTCCCCCACCATCCAGTCAGAGCTGAATCAGAAGCTTCTTGGATGAGGAGCGAAATGTCCGTTCTTGGTTCTTAAGCCATCTTGAGATGATCTTTTGCTTCCTGGCCCTCTTTTTCCACCCCTTCGAAGGCTGCACCGCTTTTGGCTGGATGACGCTTCAGGGGAAGAAAAGCAACGGCACAGATCTGCACAGCAAGACCGCCTCCACCGTGGGCATCAGCCGAGAGCACGCCAAGGTGTTCAACTACGGGCGCATCTATGGGGCAGGACAGGCGTTCGCTGAGCGTCTCCTCATGCAGTTCAACCACCGCCTGACAGAACAGGAAGCCGGTGAGAAGGCCCGGCAAATGTACGCCGTCACGAAGGGAATCCGACGGTAAGGTGGCCTTGGCAAAGAAGGGATTTCTCTTTTATGGAATGATTTGGTGGGTTGATTGGAATGGATTTAGAGGCTGTCCCAATCCGTGCAGCTCTGACTGTAATAATACAAGTGGAATAGGATAGGGAGAGAAGAGAAGAGAAAGGAATAGAAATAGAAATAGAAATAGAAATAGAAATACAATAGGAAAAAGAAATAGAATAGAAAATAGAAATAGAATAGAAAATAGAATAGAACAGAACAGAACAGAATAGGAAATAGAATAGGAAATAGAATAGGAAATAGAATAGGAAATAGAATAGAATAGGAAATAGAAATAGAAATATTGACCAGGATCCTAGGCCACCACCCACAAATAGAATAGAATAACCGAGCTGGAAGGGACCTTGGAGGTCTTCTAGTCCAGCCCCCTGCTGAAGCAGGAGCATCTATACCATTTCAGGAAAGTTACTGTCTTTTCTTAAAAACTTCCAGTGTTGGAGTATTCACAACTTCTGGAGGCAAGTTGTTCCACTGATTAATTGTTCTAACTGTCAGGAAATTTCTCCTTAGTTCTAAGTTGCTTCTTTCCTTGATCAGTTTCCACCCCTTGCTTCTTGTCCTGTCCTCAGGTGCTTTGGAGAATAGCTTGACTCCCTCTTCTTTGTGGCATAATAAAGTGTAATAATACAAATGCACAGTATGAATTGTCTTGGACTTAAAATGGTTCATTTAGTGGGCCGTTCAAAGTTAAAACAGCACTGAAAAAAATGACTTATGACTGTTTTTACATGTACAGCCATTGCAGCATCCTCATAGTCACGTAATCAAACTTCGGCCTCTTGGAAGCTGGTTCACATGACGGCTGCAGTGTCCCTGTGTCGTGTGATCCCCTTTTGTGACCTTCTGACCAACAAAATCAACGGGGAAATCAGATTCGCCTAACGGACATGTTACTAACTTAAGAACTGCAGCGATTCACTTAACAGCTGCGGCTAGAATGGTCGTGAGATGAGGCAAAGCTCACTTAACTGTCTTGCTTAGCAACATAAATTTGGGTGGGGCTCAATTGTGGTCGTAAGTCGAGGCCCATCTGCAGAGCATCCAAGAGTCTAGAGCAGGGGTCAGCAACCTGTGGCTCTGGAGCCGCATGTGGCTCTTTCATTCCTCTCCTGCGGCTCCCTGTCACTTAAAATATGCGTCACAACTGCCAATGTGCGACACCCGCCGGCACGCGATTTATTGAGCTTTTCAGCCCCCAGTGGGCCAACCATGAATAAATTCAAGTTTCAAAAGAAAACAGAACGTTTAATTCAACTACATATGCTAGTTTTGTGGCTGCTCAGGAAATAGTCAGGCACAGGAAGGGTTTTGTGGCTCCCGGTGTTTTCTTTTCTGTGGGAAACGGGTCCAAACGGCTCTTTGAGTGTTTAAGGTTGCAGACCCCTGATCTAGAGAAAACTAGAGAAAATAAGGGTCTACCAGCCATTTTAACCCAAGACCTAAGGACAGAGACAGGTTTTAAGGGCCTGCTTAAAACAGGTTCAGAATGAGGCTTGTAAATTTTGGCAGCTTTTAGATGTCTGTGGAGATTCTCAGTCATCGAGGTCATGGTTGTCCCAAAGGTGCTTTTTTTTCAAGAGACAACTGGACTTTCTGGGGGTTTTTTGAAGGCGTTTCGCTTCTCATCCGAGAAGCTTCTTCAGCTCTGACTGACTGACTGGCTGGCTTCAGCTCAGAGCTAAAGAAGCTTCTTGGATGAGAAGCAAAACATCTTCGAAGAAACACCAGAAAGTCCAGTTGCCTCTTGAAAAAAAAGCACCTTTGGCACAGCTTTTAGATGGCATTGCCCATCCTTGACTTTCCTCCTTTTTTTCTTATAGTTGCCACCTGTCTGAGGATGGGGAATGGCTAGTGAATCAACTGGGCCTCACAGTAGAAAGAGCAGAAGATGGCTCCATATCCATGCAAGACATGTGGCGGTTACAAAAAGAAGCAAAGAAACGGTAAGAAACAACAGAGGCCAAGCTTTACTGTTATTTTTCCTTGAAAATATTAGACTTGTGCAAAAAAACCAAAAAACAAACCCAAAACCCAATCCCGTGCTGTTGGCACTAAAATGAAATCACATTCTGTGTCTGAATCATTCAAACTCTACTCTGCAAACTTCTGCCAGGAATTGCATGCTTTGCTAAATCAGAATTCTTTGTGTGTTGCCCCCAAATGTCTGGCAATTGCACAGCCAGCAGATTTCACCACTGTTTGCTTCATATTCTAGGTCTCGTAGGAAGAAGTGGGACATAATACGCCAGCGAGTGTGGGCCAGTGGCACGGAGTCGGAAATGTTCAACAAACTGGAAAGCATCGCCATGTCGGACGCACCCAGCACCCCAGTGCTGGGCTGTCGAATTTCTAGAGCGTTGGAGCCAGCAGCTGTTGGGAACGAGGTGAGATAGAGATCCCCCTGTTCTAATTACAAGTAGTCTTCAACTTACGGCCACAATTAAACCCAAACTTTATGTTGCTAAGTGAGAAATTTGTCGGGTGAGTTTTTTGCCCTGTTTTACAACTTTTCTTGCCACTTTTGTTATGCGAGTCCCTACGGCGGTTAAATGAGCAACACGTTAAGTGAATTTGGCTTCCCCATGGACTTGGCATGTCAGAAGGCCGTAAAAGGAGAATGATGTGATCCCCTTAGAGACTACAACAGTCATAAATGAGAGTCAGTTGTCAAGCATCTGATGTAAATCATGTGACCCTAAGGATGCCGAAATGGTCATAAGTGTGAAAAATGGTCATAACTCGAGTTTTTCAGTACCATTGTAACTTCGGTCACTAAGTGACCTGTTGTAAGTCAAGGACTATCTTTAATTGATTTATTGATTTTTTTAATTTGAGGAGTCATGATGGTGCAGTGGTTAGGATGCAGTACTGCAGGCTACTTCTGCTGACCTCCGACTGCCTGCAATTTGGCAGTTCGAATCTCACCAGGCTCAAGGTTGACTCAGCCTTCCTTCCTTCCGAGATCGGAAAAATGAGGACTCAGGTTGTTGGGGGCAATGTGCTGACTCTGTAAACCACTTAGAGAGGGCTGTAAAGCACTATGAAGTGGTATATAAGTCTAAGTGCTAAGCGCTATTGCTAGCTAACTCTGCCTACCGCCAGCAGTTCGATCCTGACCTGCTCAAGGTTGACTCAGTCTTCCATCCTTCCGAGGCCGGTAAAATGAGGACCCAGATTGTTGGGGGCCATAGCCTGACTCTGTAAACCGCTTAGAGAGGGCTGTAAAAGCACAGTGAAACAGTATATAAGTGCTATTGCTAAAAGTAGCGACACAGCTGTA
This sequence comes from Ptyas mucosa, assembly GCA_012654045.1. Classification (NCBI taxonomy): domain Eukaryota; kingdom Metazoa; phylum Chordata; class Lepidosauria; order Squamata; family Colubridae; genus Ptyas; species Ptyas mucosa. The sequence goes on from WNWU01000101.1 coordinate 1,252,184, forward strand.
ACTGGAAGTGTTATCCTAACCATCTTTGGTCTTGATTTGCAATGTCACATAGACATCAAAGCTGCAAAGGGTTGGATGGGTAAACGTAGGCTGCAGGCAGGCTGATGCACAGACCTACAAAATTTCAACTACACAATTATCAGGAAGAAGCACAATCCAGATTGAAAAAGTATTACAGTATCTGCTGATTTATTTCCCCCCCCCCCTTCTAGTTTGTGACCAGCAGAATCAATTGGGTGGTTCAGAGTTCAGCTGTGGATTATCTGCATCTGATGCTCGTATCTATGAAATGGCTCTTTGATGTATTTGACATTGATGGGCGTTTTTGCATCAGCATCCACGATGAAGTGCGTTACTTGGTCAAGAGCGAGGACCGCTATCGGGCGGCTCTTGCCCTGCAGATCACAAACCTCCTCACACGGTAAGCACACCGGTCTTGTCGTTTGGCAAAGTCATACTTTATTTGGGATATTTCCAGGTTCGAATCCCTAGTGCCACATAACGGGGTGAGCTCCCGTGACTTGTTCCAGCTTCTGCCAACCTAGCAGTTCGAAAGCACGTAAAAAATGCAAGTAGAAAAATAGGGACCACCTTTGGTGGGAAGGTAACAGCGTTCCGTGCGTCTTTGGCGTTAAGTCATGCCGGCCACATGACCATGGAGACGTCTTCGGACAGCGCTGGCTCTTTGGCTTTGAAACGGAGATGAGCACCGCCCCCTAGAGTCGGGAATGACTAGCACATATGTGTGAGGGGAACCTTTACCTTTATTATAAGGTAGCATTTTCTATTTGATATAACCAATCCCCCCCCTCCCCCGTTTTTTTCCCCCAAACTAAGTAAAAGTGTTTTTGTGGCTGATTAAAATGTGGTTTGGGTTAGTTGATTTTTTTCTCTCTCTCTCTCTAAAAGAAAATTGCCAGAGGCGTGTGATGGAAATAGTGAGGGTGTGTTGTGATAAATAAATTGCCTTTGAAGCAATTTATTTTCTAACTGATCAGAGGATCTACTCCAAAGGAAGAAGAGTATTTCCACTTCTAAATGCAGCATTCTCTTTTTTTAGGTGTATGTTCGCCTATAAACTCGGTCTTCAGGATCTACCTCAGTCGGTGGCCTTTTTCAGCGCCGTAGATATTGATAATTGTTTAAGGAAAGAGGCGACAATGGATTGTGTCACCCCATCCAACCCAGGAGGACTGGAACAAAGCTACAACATCCCCCAAGGTGTGTATTAGAATAGAATAACAGAGTTGGAAGGGACCTTGGAGGTCTTCTAGTCCAACCCCTTGCTTAGGCAGGAAACCCTACACCACTTCAGACAAATGGTTATCCAACCTCTTCTTAAAAACTTCCAATGTTGGAACATTCACAACTTCTGGAGACAAGTTGTTCCACTGATTAATTGTTCTGTCAGGAAATTTCTTAGTTCTAGGTTGCTTCTCCTTGATTACTTTCCACCCGTTGCTTCTTGTCCTGCCCTCAGGTGCTTTGGAGAATAGCTTGACTCCCTCTTCTTTGGGGCAGCCCCTGAGATATTGGAATACTGCTATCATGTCTCCCCTAGTCCTTCTCTTCATTAAACTAGACATACCCAGTTCCTGCAACCGTTCTTCGTATGTTTTAGCCGTCAGTCCCCTTAATCATCTTTGTTGCTGTTCTCTGCACTCTTTCTAGAGTCTCCACATCTTTTTTACATCATGGCGACCAAAACTGGATGCAGGATTCCAAGTGTGGCCTTACCAAGGATTTATAAAGTGGTATTAACACTTCACGTGATCTTGATTCTATCCCTCTGTTTATGCAGCCCAGAACTGTGTTGACTTTTTTTGGTAGCTGCAGCTTACTGCTTTTCAAATTCACACTTGACAAGAATTCTATCTTTCGGTTGCTGGATAATCCTATATAATGAGAGATTGTAAGCCTTTCTCAGTCTGGAAATCAGCTTTGTGCAAGGTTTCTCTCATCTTCAGGACCAGTTTGGCTGTTAGTATCCTTAAGGAGAAACCCAAAATGCATGCATGAATTCTCGTGTTTCCTGCAAAAGGGAGAGAAAGTATTAACTGAGGATAGTATCTTCCCTCGCATTCTGTGACTTAATTGGGCACTCTTATACATGGCTATGTAGAAATGTTGTTGTCAGTTGTGAAGTCGTGTCCAACCAATCGCAACCCCATGGACAACTTTCCTCCAGGTCTTCCTGTCCTCTACCATCCTCCGGAGACCATTTAAGCTCACGCCGATTGCTTCAGTGACTTCATCCAGTCACCTCGTTCTCTACCATCCCCTTCTTCTTTTGCCCTCAATTCTTCCCAGCATTAGGCTCTTCTCCAGGGAGTCCTTCCTTCTCATTAAGTGGCCAAAGTATTTGAGTTTCCTATTCAAGATCTGGCCTTCTAAAGAGCAGTCAGGGTTGATCTCCTCTAGGACTAACCGGTTTGATTGCCTTGCAGTCCAAGGGACTCGTAGGAGTCTTCTCCAGCACCATCATTCAAAGGCCTCAATGCTTTGGCACTCAATTCTTTGACGCAAAAGTTGGCGTGAAACTCAAGATTAAGAAAACTAAGATCACGGCATCCAGTCCTCTCAATTCCTGGCAAATAGATGGGGAAGAAATGGAGGTAGTGACAGATTTTATTTTCCTGGGCTTCAAGATCACCGCAGATGGGGACTGCAGCCCAGAAATTAAAAGACGCTTGCTCCTGGGGAGAAAAACTATGGCAAATCTAGACAGCATACTAAAAAGCAGAGACATCACCCTACCAACAAAAGTGCGTATAGTCAAGGCTAGGGTTTTCCCAGTTGCAATGGATGGCTGTGAAAGTTGGACCATAAGGAAGGCTGAGCGCCAAAGAATTGAGGCCTTTGAACTATGTAGAAATGAGAGGCATTTAAATTCAAGGATCCTGAATATTTGGGTAGCAGAATATAAACGTTTTATTTTATTTTTCCACAGAAAGATACTTTTTAAGACGTGAAGCCTCCTATTCCAATAATGGAAAGAATGCACAAATATCAGAGCTGTCTGAAATTGCCTTTCCAAGTTTAAATGTGCATTTTTAAAAGTATACAGTTGTTTATTTTCAGAAACACGGTTAACAATTGCTGTGCCAAATGTGACAGTTTAAGAAACCAAACGCAACGTTATGCATTTTATTGAATTGTTAAAGAGGACTACTTTGCCAAAGTAAAGTAAGGAAGTTCAATTAGGCCCCAACTTTGGCATATTGTCTAAATATATTCATAGCATCTGTTGTTTCTGACCAAAATAAGGAGAGCTTGAATTAAATTTTTTAATCTGCTTGTTCTTTCTTGCCTTAAATAAACCCGTCTGTCCCAAGATGCATTTAGGAGCCAAAATCTTTAAAGATTCCAGCACATGAATCTTTAAAAGTTAAATTTGAACTTTGGAGCATTTTTAATTTGCACGGAAATGATTCTTTGAAACTTCCGTTCTTGTTAATTTCTTACAGGCGAAACTCTGGATATATACACACTTATTAAAATAACAAAAGGTTCCTTGGAAAAAGGAAAATGAAATTCGATTTTGGAAGCTAACCGGGCACACTTCCTCCCAGCGGGATCCTCCAAGAAGAAACCTCTTGGTCGTGCTCATCTGCTTTGTCTTCTCACTCCAAGTCAAAAAGAGGAGAACGGGCATCTCTGTGGCTCCCAAGGCCAATGTGGTGGATTAGAGACCAAAAGGAAAAGTTGCAAATTTAATGTGGTTTACGGGGGCAGGCCATGGACATGCCGTCAGCAGGTTGCCGATACTGCAAGCATTGAAGATTCTATGCGCAAAGGATATGGTGAAGAAACTTTTCCAGTATACCGTAGATTACTTGAGAAAGACGGCCTCCTTGTGGATGTTAAAATGGTGCAAAGCCAGCAATTTGAGAAGAAACGGGGCCGCTCTCATTTCTTTCGTCTTTTTTTCTTGGGTTCTCTGCTGGTGTTTGACTGGGCAGATGCAATGCTCTGGGAGAAATAAAAACAACACATCAGAAAACCCACAAACAGTAACCAGTGAAGGACTGAAATAGTGCAGGCTAAACTAGTTACATCTGTTGTACAAATCTCTGAAATGTTTTGGAAGGGTTGTTTTTGTTTGTTTGCCTTTGTTAAGATACGTTTCAAGGGAAGAAACAGAAGAGAACGACGGTAATGATGGAGAGCCGCAACAAAATGTTTCAGGATTCTGCTTTATTATTATTATTATTATTTTTAAAAAAATTAAAAGTGCTAATGTAAGCAAGTAAATGTCTAGTCTTTAATTCCTGCTCCCAAACAGCAGCAGTGTGGAATTGATCATTTACTTTTGAACAGGACTAGAATGGTTGCCATATTGCCATGTTCCATCAATGGTTTGCTGTTTTTAAAACAAGCTGCAGGACACTATAATTATTTAAACTGATGTTAGCATGCATAGGATTGATACTCGTGCAAACTTCATAAGGAGAATTTAAAGAGAGATATACATTGCTGCCGTTGCCAAAATAAGGGTCTTTCGGTGTGTTCCGTCAGGCTATATAAGAAAACCTCTTGGAGATGAGGAGCACATTTGGAAGTTCAAGACCTTAGTGCAGGGGTCAGCAACCTGTGGCTCTGGAGCCGCACGTGGCTCTTTCATCCCTCTGCTACGGCTCTCTTGTCACTCAAAATATGTGTCACAACCACCAATGTGCGTACCTGCCAGCACACGATTTATTGAGCTTTTCAACCCCCGGTAGGCCAGTCATGGATAAATCCAAGAAAAGAAAGGTTTCAGAAGAAAACAGAACGTTTAATTCAACTACATAGGCTAGTTTTGTGGCTGCTCAAGAAATAGTCAGGCATGGGAAGGGTTCTGTGGCTCCCGGTGTTTTCTTTTCTGTGGGAAATGGGTCCAAATGGCTCTTTTGAGGGTTTAAGGTTGCAGACCCCTGCCTTAGTGGGAGGACATTCAAAAGTAGTTTCCAAAATGTAATGGCCCTGTCAGAAGCAAGAGCGTTTGTGGAGCACAGAGGCACTGTTGCAAATTGGTAGGGGCTCTGCCACACTCCCTATTCAATGTACAGGTAGTCCGTGACTTAAAACACGTAATTTAGTGACTGTTTGAAGCTACGGCGGCACAGAAGCAAAATGACTTAGGACCATTTTTTCACACTTAGGGCCGTTGCAACATCCCCGTGAGATCAGTTTTGATGCTTGGCAACTGGTTCATGATGGTTGCAAATGTTCCAGGGTCACGTTTATCCCCTTTTGCAAACTTCTGACAAGCGAAGTCAATGGAGAAGCCAGATTCATTGAACAGCCGTGTTACTAACTGTTCTGCCCCAGCTATGGACCCCAAAGAACGCAGCACACACTAAAGTCTGTACAAACCTTAGTTTACTAAATAAAATCAGTTTTTTTCAAACAAAGGCTGTTAATTAACTTTCTTAACAGCCTACAAGAATCCAAAGAATAAATAATCGTAATCTTACTATGGTTGGCAGAAAGCCCAGAACCAATTTGCAGAGAACTAAGATCAAGACACGAAGGAGAGTGAACGAAGTTGTTCCCTGCAAATTGCCTCAGTCGTCATCCTTCCTTAAATAGGCTAAGGGAGTGGCCAATTAGCCCCAAGCCTTACTCTTGAGAAGACCTCCTCCTGAGGAGCCACTCCTGCCTTTTGGCAGCTCTGCGTGCCTGTGCATCGAGAAGAGGCTCCTCCTCTTCTTCCTCTTCACTTATGGAAGCTTCTGGAGGTTCTGAAGGCCCTGACTGAATCCCCGCCTCTGGCACCACATCTTCCCCAGCCTCCTCATTGTCCGACTCGAATGCCAGCTGCACAGGCTGCTGGCGAATCACACCAGCCTCCTCGCTGTCTGAATCAGCTACAATCCGCACAGGCTGCGTACGGGCCACAACACTAACTTAACAACAGCAGTGATGCACTTAACCACTGTGGCAAGAAAGGCTGTAAAACGGAGCAAAATTCTCTTAACAACTCTCGTTGCTTAGGAACGGAAAGTTTTGGCTCAGTTGTGGTTACGTATCGAAGACTGCCGGTATATCATTTATTTATTTATTTATTTAAAATTTATATACCGCCCTTCTCCCTGAGGACTCAGGGCGGTGAACAGCCAGAATTAAAAACATACAATACAAATATTAAGAATTAAAATACATATAAATTTGGCTCCAATTTTAAAACTAACAAACCAATTTAAAAAACGTCTAAAATTTCTTCCTAAGCCAGCCTGGCTTGTTGAAAAAAGTAGGTTTTAAGGGCACGGCGGAAGGCACTGAGGTCTTGAGATCTCCTTATCTCAGGGGGCAGCTGGTTCCAGAGGGTAGGTACCCCCACAGAGAAGGCCCTCCCCCTGGGGGTCACCAGCCTACATTGTTTGGCTGATGGCACCCTGAGGAGGCCCTCTCTGTGGGAGCGCACGGGTCGGTGGGAGGTCATTTGTGGCAGTAGGCGGTCTCGCAGATAACTAGGCCCTATGCCATGGAGCGCTTTAAAGGTGATAACCAACACCTTGAAGCGCACCCGGAAGACCACCGGGAGCCAGTGCAGCTCGCGCAGGAGCGGTGTTACATGGGAGCGCCATGTTGCTCCCGTCACTACCCGCGCGGCCGCATTCTGGACCAGTTGAAAATATGAAAATATGAAAATCATGAAAATAACTTTTGAAAAGAAGGGTGTGTAGGCATCCAGAGAGCGGGGTTTGGAGGCACGTGGGTGACCCCACCCCCTCCCGGCACCACATGGTCGCCTTTCCTGCAAACTGACCTCATCTTGGTCTGGCTCGTCCTCAGCATCCTGTTCCTGTAGGGCATTTTCTACCGTAGATACATTGATTCGGAAGTCCCGGGAAGCACTTAGTTTCATGTATTGCATTAGGTTGACCTGGGAAGACCCAGAGGTCGGTCAGTTATTTTACAAAATGTTTACACCAGCCATTCAAAACATTGAAAAAAAGTCATCACAGTCAAATCTACACTTCAGTTATCTCAGCTATGGTTGCTGTAAGTGTATAGATCAGTGGTGAAATCTAAATTTTTTTACTACTGGTTCTGTGGGCGAGGCTTGGTGGGTGTGGCAGGGGAAGGATACTGTAAAATCCCCATTCCCTCCCCACTCCTGGGGGAAGGTTACTGCAAAATCTCCATTCCCACCCCACTCCTGGGGCCAGCCAGAGGTGATTATTTGCCGGTTCTCCGAACTGCTCAAAATTTCCGCTACCGGTTCTCCAGAACCTGTCAGAACCTACTGGATTTCACCCCTGGTATAGATCAAGTTTGATTTAACCGTAAATTGGCATCTGAATAACAACACACAGTTTATGAGACAAATAAGCTAATATTTCATCAGAGAGTGAATTAACAAAAGATTCAAAAGGCAAATTTCTCGATCGCTCTGAATTCTAACAGACATAAAACAGACCAGATGCTATTTTGAAGTGGGAAGTCAAGAGCTGAAATTGCTTGTGCAAATGAAAAATAATGAACATTTTGAACTTGGAGGCAGGGCTTGTTGTTAGTTGCAAAGTCGTGTCCGACCCATCGCGACCCCATCGACAATATTCCTCCAGGCCTTCCTGTCCTCTACCATCCCCCGGAGTCCATTTAAGCTCACGCCTACTGCTTCAGTAACTCCATCCAGCCACCTCGTTCTCTGTCGTCCCGTTCTTCTTTTGCCCTCAATTGTTCCCAGCATTAGGCTCTTTTCCAGGAAGTCCTTCCTTCTCATTAGGTGGCCAAAGGATTTGAATTTCATCCTCAGGATCTGGCCTTCTAAAGAGCAGTCAGGGTTGATCTCCTCTAGGACTGACCGGTCTGATTGCCTTGCAGTCCAAGGGACTTGCAGGAGGCAGGGCTAATGTATCATAAAGTGCATAGGCTTCAGAGGGCAGCATAAAAGATACACTGCCTTATATCGTAATTGCCAGTATTATAAAAGGAATTACCTACATTTGTAGAATAAAACCTTACCTTTGACTTTTTAGAGAGATGGATCAGAAAATTCTCATACTGTTCTATGGCGAAAACCAAGTTTGGAATTGGTTTAGTCTCCCGCAACACTTTAGCCTACGAATTCCGAGAAAATCAGCATATCAGTAGAAGATAACACATTATTACTATTTAGGATTTTGTTTGTTTATACGACCACCCGTCTCATAAGAAGTGTTACCCAGACAGCATCCAATAAAGAATTTTCATGGGCCAGAAGTTAGCAAAAGTAGAACAAATTAAAGGACTACCGTATTTTGAGATCAAAATAGAGCAGATGATATTCAGTACATTAAATAGCTAAGCAGGTTTTAGGTACAAAGGATTTTTTTGAAGCAATGAAGGAGTATACTGTTGGCTACATTAGTTTCACATTTATGCAAACAAAAAGCATGGAATGATTTTAAATATTTTAAAATACACTTATCACCAACACTCAACTGAATCAAATCTTCACACAGACGTCTTATTTAACTAGAATCTCTGCTGACAGAAGCATAATGATAATCTGTCCAAGCATCAACCGTGTTAAGTCTGCCCCATTTTCCCTTAAATGTATTGTGTACAAACACACCAATTGTTTCTGGTTGTGTGAATATCTCATGTTCCTAGATGTTGCTGCAGTTCTAGAATGCAAAAATAACATGTCTGGGAACTACTGTAGGACAGTGGTTTAAACCCACTCCTCTAAGGTTTACATGTAAGAAAATATTGAAGATCAACTTTTAGTTCAGCATGGCTTTATGGAACTACGTCAATGTGAAAAATTAACCATGCTTACCATAACAGCGGATTCTTCTCCCTTTTTGTCTTTTTTCTTTTTTTCGATTGCAGAGGTCAGGGTTTCACGTTGGATGTTCTGTAGAAAACAAAAATTACATTAGGAAGGCACATATTCTTTCCAAGTTTTTAATTTTTTTTACAAAAATATCAATGCGTGAAGTGTGGCCCCTGGGTGTCATACATTTTAATATAAAAAAAAAACTAGTAGAATTAATCATAGTTATTACGTTCAATCAACTTATATATTTCTAATAATGATACACATTTATATTAAATTACAGTCATTATTCAATCATTCCATGTTTTCTCTTGTTATTACTTTTATTTTATTATACAAAAGTGTATATGCTAATATTCCCCCTTCTCTTATTTCTATCACTTATTCTAACTTTTAATCATGTCACCCTTTATTAAAAGACTGTTTCTTCCTATCCTACCTAACTTCTAATCATGTCACCTACCTAAAAAAAGAAGAGAGAAAAGGAAAAGCAAATCAGAACAACAACAAAAAAGAGAAATCATCTATCCATCATCTCTTGCCCGCTTCAATACTTTAACTGCTATGCTTTTTTTGACTTGAGGAAGGCACATTTTTAATGGGTCTGATGGAAATCGAGCAACTGGGTACATGAGTCTAGAGCAGGGGTGTCAAACTTGCGACTTTTTTCCCTTCGCTAAAGCGGGCATGGGCATTGCCAGTGTGTGATGCATCCTGGTCTAGAGGCATCAGTTCGTTATTTGCTAGCAACATTTACTGATGTGTTTCCTAACTCTGAGGACTACAGCTTCACTGTAGTTCCAATGACTTTTCTCCCAGCTTTAGAGAAATTTTTAGCATCCTTGAATTCAAGATCTTTCTGTCTGCTACATTCATATAGTTTCATGGCTGCGTAGAACACAGTAGAATTCTGTCTGCCATCAACATCTAATAGAACGTTGATCCTCCAATTTTGATATTAGAATGTCCAGATGTATTTCGATTGCCACCAACTTCCCATCCCTACCAGGAGATGCTCAAACTCCAACCCAATTTGATTCAACCAAGTTGCTGCGTCTTATGCTATCAGCATTTGATTTCAAATCTTTATTGTCAGTGCACAACATATGTACAATGAGATTGGTTGAGCTCCCTCACAATACTCCCCCCCAACACAATACAACTCACAGTGAAGACAGAAAATCCCTAACCCAATAAATCATATTCACAAAACACTATTGCACCAGTGTGAACATGTTACACATTGCACCAGCCCTGCAGTCCATCATACTACATAGTTATGATGTTATTTCTCATTCAGGAGTCTGACAGCCCATGGATAAAAATTGTTCTTCAGCCTGTTTCTGCAGCTGGCTATACTTCTATATCTCCTTCCCGATGGTAGAAGGATAAAGAAGTGGTGACCAGGGTATGAGTCATCCCTGAAGATTTTCCTCAATTCCTCTTTCTAAGTTATCAGTAGCTTCATCTGGGATTAGAAATAAGAAATGGAGCACTTATCTCTCACCTGTACGTATGTGATGAAGGCATAGCACTGGGGAGTCATGTGGGAACCAGACAGTCTAACCTATAGAATCAAAGGGGTGATAGTTATCCTGAGAGTTTCCGTCTACGACCGCCACAGAATCTTCATTTCTGCCTGGCCCGATATTTATAATGGTCCATAATAATGATAGGCATGGTGCACAGTGAGCAATACTCACCAGTTTCTCAAATCGTCCGGGAATCCCTCCGGTTGTGTTTCGACACACTTGGAGATACTAGGAGAGGAATGCAAGAGGAAGGATGTGCCTTGAGTGATAGGACTGTCTTACACTCTGTGGAAGAATTATCTATAAACTTGGCCTTGGGAAGGGAGCAGTGGAGCATTAACGGAGGAGAAAAGATTACCCAGAAAGAGGACAACGTGAGAAGGAAAACTCAGAATGATGTTGCCTTTATTTGGCTTGATGTAAGATGGGAGAGAGAGAAACACTGATTGGGCTTCCAAGATAGATGTCAACGCTTGGAGGTAGGCAAGGCCAAGAAAAAACAGTATGGGAGGAGATCAAGAATACTTTTTATTGTTGCAGGTGGAGTAACAGAATGTTGCCCCTTTCCACGGGATAGTAGTATAGTTTCTCACTATCCAATTCAAATTGCTTTATATACCGTATTTTTCGGACTATAAGACGCACTGGAGTATAAGACGCACCAAGATTTCGAAGAGGAAAACAAGGGGGAAAAAATAGTTTTGGCCTCCACGTGTCTGGTTTTTGCCCTCCCCGGTCCCCAGGAGCACTCTGCAGGCCTCCCAAACCCTCTGCGCATCCCTTTTTTTGCGAAAAACGGGCCTATTTCTGGCAAAAACGGGACGTGCAGGGTGGGGTTTCGGGAGGCCAAAAATGGCTGTATTCAGTGTGTAAGACGCACCAATATTTCCACCTTCTTTTAGGGGGCAAAAAAAGTGCATCTTATACTCCGAAAAGTACAGTACATTATTCTTGGGCCTTATAGCAACTCCATGCTTCTAGTGTCTGAATAACCAAACCTTTGGCAGACACCACTTAGATTCAGAACCTTTTTAGCAGTGGTGAAATTCAAATTTTTTTACTACCGGTTCTGTGGGTATGATGTGGTTTGGTGGGTGTGGCTTGGTGGGCGTGGCAGGGGAAGGATACTGCAAAATCTCAATTTCCACCCCACTCCAGAAGGATACTGCAAAATCCCCATTCCCTTCCCACTCCTGGGAGAAGGATATTGCAAAATCCCCATTCCATTCCCACTCCTGGGAGAAGGATATTGCAAAATCTCCATTCCCTCCCCACTCCTGGGGAAAGGATACTGCAAAATCTCCATTCCCACCCCACTCTGGAGCCAGCCGGAGGTGGTATTTGCCAGTTCTCCGAACTACTCAAAATTTCCGCTACCGGTTCTCCAGAACCTGTCAGAACCTGCTAGATTTCACCCCTGCTTTTTAGGAATAATTCTACGGGAATGTTCTTCACAACCAGTTTTTTTTTTCCTATTTCTCAGCGTAACAGCTGTCTATATTTTAACTCCCTTTGAATAATGGACTTCGGGGATATCTGGTAATTCTGTCTTTACCCTTTCCAGGTCAATAACACTCACATATTTTACAAGTGTTGTGAGAATGGCATACACCTTGCTGAGACTCCTAAGCAAGGTGTCCACACAGCTCCCTGTGGGTAAGGCCGTTTGGATCAACTCGTGGTAGGCCGTCAGCGCAGTCCCAAGTTGTAGAATGACAGCCTTCTCTAGAGGTTGAGTCTGGTTTACTGCTTGAGAGGCATTTTCTAGTGTAAAAAAAAAAAAAGGTGGGGGAAAAGTTATGTTCAGATCACAAAAGACAAGGTCTTAATCCTCTAGGACACGGGTCTCTAACCTTGGCAACTTTTAAGCCTGGCGGACTTCAACTCCCAGAATTCCCCAGCCAGCAATGGAATTCTGGCAGTGGTGGGATTCAGCCGGTTCGCACCACTTCGGGAGAACCGGTTGTTAACTTTCTGAGCAGTTTGGCACACTGGTTGTTGGAAGAAATCATTAGGGCAGAGAACCGGTTGTTAAATGACCTGAATCCCACCACTGAATTCTGGGAGTTGAAGCCCGCCAGGCTTAAAGTTGCCAAGGTTGGAGACCCCCTGCTCTAGGACTGTCTGTTTTGGATGGGAGGGTCTTTTTTTCGCTCTCTTAAAGATGTGGTTCATGTAGGCTTAAAGTTCTGTAGAGATTCTCCAGGCCAAAGATGCTTTTTCAAAAGGCAACTGGACTTTCTTGGTTTTTTTTTCTTTTGAAGACTTTTCGCTTCTCATCCAAGAAGCTTCTTCAGCTTTGACCGGATAGTAAATCCTTCCATTCCCCACCATCCAGTCAGAGCTGAAGAAGCTTCTTGGATGAGAAGCGAAATGTCTTCAAAAGAAAAAAAAAACCCAAGAAAGTCCAGTTGCCTCCTGAAAAAGCACCTTTGGTTCAAGTAGCTTTCTAAGACTTGGTAGAAGAAAGCCTGTGACTCTTAAGTTTCCTTGCCCCTAAATCACTCCATGTTTCCATTCTTAGAGCTATTTATAATTTCATCATCAAAATTGGGTGCGACGGTTAGTTTCCTGGTGTTTTGGGCAAATACAGAGAAACTCTTATGTAAGTTTTAAAATAAGACTTCATTAGATCCAAAATGTGGCCACCATTATGTTTGTTGGATCAAGCCAGTCAGAAAACATCAATCTTCGACTGCAACTTTCTTAGACAAAAAAAAAAAAAAAAAGACCGAGAATAAAATAGGCTGTGGTAAAACTGAATAAAATTATGCAGAATGTTCAGAAAACGGATAAGATCTGATCTGCACATCCGGAGGCTCCCTTTCACTCCGTGAAGATTAAACTGGCACCATTTTGTGATCAGCCACATTTCTACTCCCTGGCCCCATCTCTTTTATTCCTGTTGACTATCTAAAATTGTGAAACTTTTTTCTTGTGACTCATTTTGTGACCCAAGAGCCTTGGTGGTGTAGTGGACTAAGTACTGTTAAGTGCTAGCACTTAACTGCCAGCTGCCTGCAATTAGTACGAGTTCAAATCTCACCAGGCTCAAGGTTGACTCAGCCTTCCAACCTTTCGAGGTAGGTAAATTGAGGACCTGGATTGTGGGGGCAATAAGCCAACTTTGTATAGAACAACACCGCTTAGGGTGGGCCGAAAGCCCTAATAAGCAGGTATATACAAAAAAGTATGCAGGCTATTGCTATAATGCATTGTAAGCCGCCCTGAGTCTACGGAGAAGGGCGGCATATAAATTGGACTAATAAATAAATAAATAAATTGGACTAATAAATTTTCTCTTTATAGCCAAAATATATAGCTGGGATCTCTTCTGAAAAAGAGGATCTTAATATACTTAATCCTATCTACTTGTTTGATCTGACAAAAGTGCGGGCTCGTATTTTGCAAATACCAAGACAAAGTTCTAATTTGAAAGTTGATGATCTAGATTTCTTTAATGGTCATAGTTGGGCTTTCCACAAAGGCGGTCACTTCTGAAATAAAACAGGCAATTATCCAAACATTTCACAGAGGTCCTTCATAAATATTACCTGTTGCTTCGGATCCCAGATAATTTTTCATCTTGTTGATCAGCCAATCTACCTCTTCAAGGATCTTGTCTGCTTGACTCAAAACCATCAACTTCAAAAGAGAGACAAAGGCAGAGAGGTTGAGACAACTTAAAGCCTCATAAGTACAAGCAAAAGTGCTGTGCAATGCTCTCTTCTAAAGGAGCATTGTCCATGTTTCAGTCATTGTATTCTTGGATCCCAATATAACTTACGCAAGCTGTAGGAGCTGCAGTCTTTGAGTTCACAATGGCAAAGTGACACTGATGTTCCATCTCAACATCCTGTGAATATTGACAGAATTAGAGGAGTTAATTCAGCTATTTGATTTCTATTCCACTATCTTATCTTTCACTATTCCACTATCTTATCTTCATTACAACCCTATAAAAGATAGAATTAAAGTAACTGGCCCCAGATTTCTTTCTCAGTTTTGTGAGTTGTTGAGAATTTGAATTTCATCTCCCTTGATACGAGCAAAACTCTTTTAATTTCTTATTTATTTATTAATTCAATTTTATGCCATCCATTTCCCCTATAAAGTAACTCTACTGGGAGGATTTGCCATTTCAAGAATCCCATTAAAGGTTAAATAAACTGATCGGGTTTATAATGGGTTGTTTTAATCATGGCTTGTTGTTATAGTAAAACCATGACAACTGGCACAATATGTTGAACTACAAGCTAGGTTCATATTTCAAATGGCCCGTATCAAATCACATTACAACTTAGCTTGAAAGGGAAAACGTTGGATTATCTTTGCCCTGGCAAATGCATCATCTTGAGTTCAAACTTTAAAGTCCACCTGGTCTTCCTCACCTGGTCTATGTCTCCCAGCTGAGCATGGATGTCTTGGGCAAGATCACGCAGTATGGTGACTGGGCTCTTAACAAGAGCATGCAGTGTGAAAAGCAGAGAGAGTAAACCTTTGCAGCAAGGAGAATCTTCTGCAGAGGACGAGAAAAAGTTCTATCAACCAATTTTGAAAACATTTGATTGTGGCTGATTCAGCCTCACTCCACTTTAGAGCCATACACCTCTCATCCTGGACATAAACTGTTTCAACTCCTACCCTTAAAACAATGCTATAGAGCACAGCACACCAGAAGAACTCGACACAAGGACAGTTTTTCCCCCAATGCCATCACTCTGCTAAACAAATAATTCCCTCAACACTGTCAAACTATTTACTAAGTGCATTACTATTAATCTTCTCATCGTTCCTATCGCCCATCTCCTCCCACTTAGGACTGTATGACTGTAACTATGTTGCTGGTATTCTTACGATTTATATTAACTGTTTCCTAATATGATTTGATTGCTTATTTGTACCCTATGACTATCATTAAGTGTTGTACCTTATGATTCTTGACGAATGGATCTTTTATGTACACTGAGAGCATATGCACCGAGACAAATTCCTTGACACCGAGGAATCACACTTGGCCAATAAAGAGTGCTGTGCTGTGCTGTGCTGTGCTGTGCTGTGCTATGCTATCACTCTCCTGTATACGGTTAGACTGTTCTGATTTTAGTGGTTTGCATTTTATTTTATTTTTTGCTATAAAATCCTGTGAGTATATTCAAATAAGACATGACCTATTAGTTCATTGGGGAACCAGACATACTTCTTCCTCGTCATAATGAATTTTTTCATTGTCATAATGAATTATGGTATCACTAATCGGGTTATCCATAATTGAAAGTTCCAATTTGGTTCCCACTAGCAAAAACTTTGAGGTGGGCACAATGAACAAAATTGGCTTTAAAAGGGGGGGGGGGGGGGATAAAAAGTTACTGGCTCAGTCAGTTAAATCAGGTGCTCAGCCAATGTCCGATCTGCCCTGGTTACATGAAGGTACTGAGCAGGCCAAATCCACACTGAAGCAATGAAGACTTACCCAAGCTAGTTTCCTTGCAAAGCTTCACTGTCCATGATAACAGCTGTACGAACTATGTGGAGAAATTGATTTATTAGTTGATTGTTCCTCAGTCACTTAAATTCAATTTTTCAATGAACAAAGCTTTCAGAGCAGCCATTTAAGATTAATAAAGAGAGAGAGAGAGAGAGGGAGGGAGGGAGAGAGAGGGGGGGGAGAGAGAGAGAGAGAGAAGAAAATAGACCAAGGAAGCTGAAAACAGAACTCAACTTCAGTGTAGACACATAACAACAGCAACTAGAATAGTGGAAAAACGATAGTACTCCCTCTGATGAAATGGTGATAAAAAAAAAGTGTTAGAATGTGTGGAGATGGACAGGCTAACAATGGAAATAAAAGAAAAAGGTGAAACGAAATACTATCTGATCTGGGACACATGGTATAACCGGTTAGAGAATAGAAGGAAAGAATAAGAATGTAAAAGTAAATTAAGATGTGACAATAAAGGGTAATATATATAGGTATGTAATTGCAATATTGATGCAATTGTATAGAATAGGTACGTATACAAAAGGAAAGGAAGAATTATAAAAATAATTTGTATGCGCTTAGGAGATATACTGATAGCGGAGCGCTGTAAAGATTGAAATTGTGATCTAAAACTTGTTTAATAAAAACTATTTAAAAAAAACCACAGTCTTGAAATAGGCGGTGATTTTGGCAAGGATAGTATGACCACACCAACATTTAATGTAGGAACAGGAAGTGAAACAAGTTATTATAGAGGTCTTTGAAAAGAGAACTAGAGACAGAGAGAGACAGACAGACAGACAGACAGACAGATAAGAAACTAGACCAAGCTGAAAACAGAACTCAACTTCAGTGTAAACTGAAGTCAAGAACCAATTTAAGAATAAAAACTTTACAATAAATCAATTGTACTTTTATAATACTCAATAATTCCTTGCCATTCTGGAAAGCGTAGCAAGGAAGTTGATGTATCAGGTATGTTCCCTACCTTGAGTTATTAGTAAAAATAATAAAGGGGGGGATACAAAAAAAGAAAAAACCCACACAAATAAATAAATGCATACCTGGGATGAGGAAGGGTCCAACAGTTTTGAGAGCATCACAAGGATGTTGATCAACAGAAGAGCTTCCTTGCTGCTAAAATCTTCTTCTGTGTTGCTGATCAGGTTTGTTAGTGATCTCTGAAAAAGGCAAAAGGAAAAGATGAAACGCACAACAAACAGATACAACCAATATTGAGCCGCGGTGGCGCAGTGGTTAGAGTGCAGTACTGCAGGCTACTTCTGCTGATCACCGGCTGCCAGCAGTTTGGCAGATCAAATCTCACCAGGCTCAAGGTTGACTCAGCCTTCCATCCTTCCGAGGTGGGTAAAATGAGGACCCAGATTGTTGGGGACAATATGCTGACTCTGTAAACCGCTTAGAGAGGACTATAAAGCACTATGAAGCGGTATATAAGTCTAAGTGCTATTGCTATCCAAAGGACGTATGAGTGCTTTTGAGAACCAAGCATCCCATTTCTAGCCTAGGAGACTTGGAAGATTTTCTAGGGAAAATTACCTTGGGAATAATTACAGAATCTTTTCTCAAGAAATGCTCCAAATTTGGAGCTCTGTCTGATTTTCAAACCTCTGATGTTCCAATCTCTCGGAGCTGCTCAGCGGTCATCATCATACGCTTTGGCTCACCTGAAACTGCCGAATTTGGAAGGCAGCTTTCTCAGTGACGTTCACCTCCGCTACTTCTTCTTCGTCGTCTTCATTGGCGATATCTAGCAAAAAGGAATGGAAAGATGGCGGTCAAGCCGAAGTGAAAAATCCAAAAAAGAAATGCGTTAAATCAGTGTGAAGAGGACGCACGCTGGAGATCGAATTTGGGTTAGTGAACGAAGCAGAATCAAAATTACCCAAAGCCTGGAGGAACTGCGAGATTTTGGTTGGATAAAGTTGTGGCACTGTGTTAAAAATCCTCAGCAGGCCTTCCAAGCATAACAACGAGATGCTTTTGCCTTTATCCTTCTTCCCAAATTCTTCTGCTGATGTTGGGATTGAGGTGTATCTCCAGAGGAGGACTCTACAGGGAGAGGAGGATAGTCAAGAATTAGATCAGGTAGACCGAACAAATACCGTGTTTTTCAGAGTAGAAGGCGCACTTTCCCCCCCAAAAGAGGGTGAAAATTTGGGTGTGTCTTATACACCGAATGTAGCCAAAAACGCGAGGCACGGAGGAGGCGATGATCTGTGGCAATCCCTGCAGCCAGGAACAGCTGATTGGGGGTATTCTGGGAGGCCGATCCACCCGCCAATCAGCTGCTTGTGCTGAATCAGATTGCAATAATGCGTTGAAGCTGACCTGGCTGGTCGCTATTTGCTGTAAGGACGTGTCAAGAGTTTGCAGCAGAAATCACATCCAGAAAGCACACACAAGTAACTGAGTCAGCAGGATTCAATAACTTATCTTTATATATATTATTATATAACACATGAAGTAAATATACAATACCAAAAGCAGGTTTTCCAACCTGGTGGTAAATACAAGCAAAACAGAAGCAGAGGAGTTTCAATTTTAGTTTCAGAGATCAGCACAGCATGCAGCTTTAGTACAGAACAGTTGAGCTAAGCCACGCCCAGGCTCCTTGCTGTTTCCTTCCTTGTTACTCACACAGCAAATACTGTTTCAGTTTCCAAACAGCCCTCAACTCTTTCACACACTGATAGGACGCTAGCCAGATAAATACTGATGGATGCTGGTAGGCAGAGGCAGAATTTTTTTTTCTTATTTTCCTCCCCAAAAACTAAGGTGCGTCTTATACTCCAAAAAATACACTAAGTCCATGCATCTTTAATATTGCATTAAACTCTACTTGTGGTGCCTTTAAGGAACTTTAATAGTAAGAAGATCTAATAAAAATAAAGTTTTTACAAGGAGAAGTGCATGGAAAATAAATAAATAAATATTTATTTATTTATTAATTAATAAATTGTGCGACACAAATTTAGCTACAGGATGTTTCCTTTATTATTATTCTCTCATAACCTGATTTTCTTGGCTTTCAATATTTTACTCCATTTCTGCACTCTGCATACCGTATCCCAAAAGAAAACAGCTTAAGTAGGTAAGAATGTATATGGGTTCTACTAGATGTTATTTCTGCAGCTCTTATAGACAAAAACAAATAGTATTAAAATACTGAAACCTCTTGACCACTTAGCATTTTAACTCACCGAGTGATTTTGCAAAGATACTGGAACATCTTTCCTGGGTTCTCTCCATCTGGCCCATCTGTCTGTCCCGTCTCATCCAATTGCTGCACTTTCTGCAACGCTACGGTGACAGCATAGCGCATAAACTCAGTGCTGGAGCGGAGAACAGCCAGGCTCTCCTCGTGGCTTTGGGCACAGTCCCTAAAGGGTTGGAAGAAAATTCTAGACTGAGTAAGTAAAACAGAGGGGGGGGGGGAAGGAGGGAGGGAGGAAAGGAGGGAGAGAGAGATGGAGGGAGGGAGAGTGAGAGAGCATGAAAATATACAAATCATCATTGTCTTTTAACGACTCCATAATCCCTTGAGGGGTGGAGTCTGGACAACTGAATGGAGCTAGAAGAGTGTTTAATGGCCAGATGCTCTTCTTTTTGCCAATTGGAGTTTTGTTCAGCAGATATATAGTCTACCTCATTTCTATTGGCTGCTTTTGATTCTTCAAAACATGCAGGGAATGATCAGTACTTTAAGATTAATATTTTATTAATATTAAAATATTAATATTTTTTTATTTAGTTAATATTTTTTACCTGAAGAGACTTGTAAGTAAAGTACACACAAAGCCCATCGATAGGAAACTTCGGGGAATTTTGTTTGTTGACGAGAGTTTGTTCTTTCCTGCTTTCTCTTTTAGGATTTCACAAAGATTTGCGTAGCACTTGAACAGGCTCAAAACTTCTTCAAACTTGTTCTTACTGCAACACACATTACCAAAGGTAAACCTATAAACTCAAAAGCTCAGAAGCATTAGAAGTAAGAATTCAATTCCTTACTTGTAGTTGCCCGTACTAAAGTTGTATTCAATCAAGACCTCACAGATCCCCATCACTAAAATGGCATAGATGTTGTTCTTTAAGCCAACTCCGGTTGATTGAGAGAAGTCTGCCGATTTATCCTAACATTCAAAAGCAAGTAAATTAGAAAGGCCACTTCTAATGTTTGTAAATTGCTGAATAGCAATAGCAATAGCACTTAGACTTATATACCGCTTCATAGTGCTTTACATAGCAATAGCACTTAGCACTTAGACTTATGTACTGCTTCATAGTACTTTATATAGCAATAATACTTAGACTTATCTACCACTTCATAGTGCTTTATATAGCAATCGCACTTAGACTTATATACCGCTTCATAGTGCTTTACATAGCAATAGCATTTAGCACTTAGACTTATATACTGCTTCATAGTGCTTTATATAGCAATAATACTTAGACTTATCTACCACTTCATAGTGCTTTATATAGCAATAGCAATAGCACTTAGACTTATATACCGCTTCATAGTGCTTTATACAGCAATAGCACTTAGCACTTAGACTTATATACTGCTTCATAGTGCTTTACAGCCCTCTCTAAGCAGTTTACATAGTCAGCATCTTTCCCCCAACAATCTGGCTCCTCATTTTACCCACCTTGGAAGGGTGGAAGGCTGAGTCAACCTTGAGCTGATCAGAATCAAACTGCTGGCAGCCGGCAGTCAATAGAAGTAGCCTGCAATACTGCATTCTAATCACTGCACCACCACGGCTCTCAATCTCTTTCCTATTTGCTTTTCCACATTACTATTATGGTTTACGTTGTTTACTATTTTTTCTGTTGTTTTTAGTCTCTGTTTATTTCTACATATTGCACAGAGCTGTTTGGAGTATAGAAATGTCACAAATAAACAAATGAATCAATTACCAGCTCAAAATCTTCCAGTTCGCTCTTTATCATTCGTCTTGTGATGGATTCCAATATCTTGTCCAATTCTTGCTGGAAACTTCTATCCTCCTCCTCCTCCTCCTCCTGATCTTCTTCAGCTTGCTGGTGCGCTGTTAAAACGTTCGTATACCAGGCCAAGCAATGTTGAATACAGCACAAGAGGTGAGCCTGAAGGAATCGTGGCATTAAACTATGAATGAAAAAATGCTCTTTTCTCATTTCAAGCCAGCCAAACCTTAATTTTTTTTTCAAAAACTTGCATTTCCTTTGCCTTCAATGAATAAAATATGCCAATATGTATAGTACATAGGCCCGTATCCTCTTGTTGATTCAGAATGCAAACCCAGACACACATTTTAAACAGGTATTTTAAAAAGAACTACTATCTGAATGCTCCCACTTTTTTTTTTCTTTCTTTCTCACCAAAGGTTCCTGCAAGAAGATTTGATCTCTTTGAGCCAGGATGCATTTTTCTAATTTTAACGGGGGCAACAGGTCTGGTTCAGCTTCATAATATTGTTTTATCTGTTGCAACAAACAAAAGAGAGTCATTTGTTAAATGATAAATAATTATCTCTTACTTATAATCAGCGAGGAGGATAAAGCTCTTAATCTCTTAAAAGAGATTTTTAAATAACTATTAGAATGAAGAAACCATTTGCTGGATGAGGGGGGGAAGAGAGCTGCTTCTGTCACAAGCACCATTTCCCTCCAGGAATAAATAGACTTTTATGTCCTTCAATGGATTCTGAGGTGGATGAATCTCCTTTGCTACTTGCCTATGAATGATAACGCATTTCAGAACACAACCACTCACTTGAGTGTCCCAAAGGTGCTCTTCTACCTTTGGGGAAATTGGACTTTCCCCAATTGCTGAAAGGCAATTGGACTTTTATTTATTTTATTAGTCATATTTCTATGCCACCCACTCTCCAAGGACTCTGGGCAGCTTACACCAAAGACCATATACTAAATAGCATATTGCCCCCTAACAATCTGGGTCCTCATTTAACCCACCTCGGAAGGAAGGAAGGCTGAGTCAACCTTGAGCCGGTGAGATTTGATCCGCTGATCTGCTGAACTAGCAGTCAGCTGAAGTAGCTGCAGTACTGCACTCTAACCACTGCGCCACCTCGGCTCATCCCTTTCTTGGGATTTTTTTTCCTCTTTGAAAACATTTCGCTTCTCATCCAAGAAACTTCTATAGTTCTTAAAAACAGAAGAAGCTTCTTGGATGAGAACCAAAACGTTTTCAAAGAAAACAAAACAAAAACCATCTCCCAACTGCCTTTTTTTTGGGGGGGGGGGGGTGAAGCACATTTGGGGTAACATGACCTGGATGATTGAGAATCTCCACAGATGAAATAGATTTTATGAGTGGTTAGAGATGAGAGGTAGAAATTAGATGAAGAAAGATTATTGTTATAGATGAACTAAATATAAAGATGGTTTATAATTATATATATATATATATATATATATATATATATATATATATATACACCAATATAATTAACAGAATTATAAGTAAGCTAATATAAAGAGAAATTTAGCCAAAACTATTCTGTTACATTATTACTATTGTTACCAGTATATGTGTTAATATTTCTTTCTTCTCTTTCTTTTTCTTTTGTAAAAGATATATCTTGACAATACACTGTACTCAAAATGTTTATGAATTAAAAAAAATAGAGCGAGAGAAAATCTCCACAGATATTCACTTAGGTAGCTATAAATATGCTGACTCTGTAAACCGCTTAGAGAGGGCTGTAAAGCACTGTGAAGCAGTATATAAGTCTAAGGGCTATTGCTATAAATGTTCAAAATATTACTCTCATGAAGACTATGTGACTTAGATCCATATTTCTTTCTCCTCCCCATCTACATGGCAAATCCCTTTTCTTCATTCCTATTTTGAGGCAAAAGCAGTTGGCCATTTTGCCTCATCCAATCAAATAGGTTTTGGGCTTTCGCTTCAAAAGCAGAACCACAATCCAAACCGACCGGTAGACCAGACTCAAAAGAGTGACCCCAAAATCTGGTCGGCATTTCATTGAAATCCATCTTTTAATCTTTGGTCATTCCTGTACCTGCGAGAGAAGCATGTCCAGAATGGAATGACTCAATTGAGAATTTCTGCGCAGGACATCATAAAAACCCTGGAAAGACAAAATGGTTTGTTTGTTTTGTTTTTTTTAAAAAAGTGAGCTTGAAACTGATCAGAAAAGAACTGAAGAAGCAGAAAGTCTACCACCACCCACAATCCACCAAGAAGAGAGGGGGGATGGGGGTTTCAATCTATTCTCTAAAGAACTTGAAGGCAAGACAAGAAGCAATGGATGGAAACTAACCAAGGAGAGAAGCAACCTAGAACTAAGGAGAAAATTTCCAAACGGTGACAGCAATCAACCAATGGAACTGCTTGCCACCAGAAATTGTGGCTGCTCGAACCGTGGAGGTTTTTAGGAAGAGATCGGACAAAAGTTTGTCTGAAATAGTATAGGACAGTAATGGCTAACCTTTTCGGCACCGAGTGCCCAAACCAGAACATGCGTGCGTGCATGCATGTGTGTGCGCTGGAAACCCAAAGTTCAGCTGGCCAGTGCGCATGTGCGTGCTAGCCAGTTGGTCTTTGGTTTTCCAGCACATGTATGCGCGCCGGCCAGCTGGTCTTCGAAGGAATGTATGCGCATGCCTGGTTTTTTACTGTTTTGGGGCTGTTTCCTGGGCCATTTTCAGGCCAAAAATGCCCCCAAAACAGCCTGAAAATGGCCCAAAAAACCTGTGAAGACCAGCTGGCCGGCACGCATATGCACGCCAGAAACCAGAAGAGCAGCTGGTGACAGTGTGTGTGCCCACAGAGGATTCTGCGTGCCACCTTTGGCACGTGTGCCATAGGTTCGCCATCACGGGTATAGGATTTCCTGTTTGACCAGGGGGTTGGACCAGAAGACCTCCGAGGTCCCTTCCAACTCTGTTATTCTGCAAGGAGTAAGTTTACTCGAGACACAGCTGGAAATGTAGGAATGTTAGGGAATTAAGCTGAGTGTCAAAGGGAGCTCTTCTTACCTCGTAGAGGGTGAGCCTGACATCAGCCTGCTGGCTCAGGCATCGTCTCAGGCTGCCTAGGATCTCTAAGCAGAAGGCCTCGTTGGCTGCCGCATTATAGCGGGCGTGGACGTCTACTTGGACCTGGAAGGAAAGAGCAGTCATGGAAATCTGTCAGATGTGTGACTGCTAGTTTGAGACAACCCAGGAGGAAAATACAGTACACAGAGGTTTTGTCTTTCAAACAGTGGTTTATCTACAAGTCATATACCGTATTTTTCGGAGTATAAGACGCACCTACCTTTTTTGGTGAGCAAAAGAAGAAAAAGAAATCTCCCTCTGCCTCTGAGCAATTTTGCCTCCTTGCAGCAAACAGCAAACAGCCTGCTTTACTTTCAGTTTTGTTTTCGGCATAGCTTGATTAGCACAAGGAAAAAAAAAATCTGCTCCAGCAATTTACCTCTTTGCAGCAAGCAGCAGAGGCCCCCGCAAAACAGCTGAGAGCAAATCAGCTGAGAGTCGGGAGGCCGAGCCAATCAACTTGTGCTAATTTGACTGTGCTGAAGCTGAAAGAACCTGTTTTTTCTTACTGTTTGCTTGCAAGGAGCTAACTGCTGCGAGGCAGAGGCCAAAGGGTGGGGGCCAGTGGGTGGGCAGGGCTACATTCGGTGTATAAGATGCACCTAAATTTTCACCCCCTTTTAGAGGGGGAAAAGGTGCATCTTATACTCCGAAAAATACAGGAGAGAGAGAGAGAGAGAGAGAGAGAGAGAGACAGACAGACAGACAGACAGACAGATAGACAGACAGACAGACACGTGCTAAGCAAAATCAGGCAATCAATCTATCTTCAACTATAACACGAAGCATACACAGAGAGAGAGAGACTGCCCTCACAGGGCCTCTCTTATACAGACAGCCTCTTAAAGTGATAACCCTGCTGACTCATTCTCATTGCATCATCTTGGTTTACAGCCTTACAGCAGCTGGTCAGCTATTAAATCATCATTACCTGAACAAAATCTCTGTACAGGTAGTCCTCGACTTACAACCGCAATTGAGCCCAACATTTCTGTTGCTAAGACATTTGTTATGAAGTGGATTTTGCCTCATTTTACATCCTTTCTTGCCACAGTTCTTAAGTGAATCACTGCATTTGTTAAATTAGTCAAACTGCTGTTAAAAGAGAATCTGGCTTCGCTTCTCAGGTCACAAAAGGGAGATCACATAAGTTCTTTCTATCATTTCTCAAAAACATCCCATCCAGTATATGCACTGGTGCTGCAGATCAAACTAAACACACTAGAATATGCAGGAGAGCTAGTGAAACATGCTGGAACCAATGCCATTTTTTTTACCTGACTGGCTCCAATTGCTTGGCTGCATTGGGAAGAGGTCAAGCTCCCCAAAACCTTAAAATTTTTCAAGAGAAGCAAAAATCCAGCAACTGCTGACTTGCGGGCATCTAGTTGTCTGCAATCAAGAGAGAAGACGAATTTAAGGTAGTGTTTCTCCACCTCAGGTTGAAAATTTATTAGAATGGCGGGCTATTTGTTCACCATCAAAACCCGATAATTAAAAAAAGAAAAGAAAGAAGAACATTTGTTAACTTCCCTTCTCACAGAGATTTAAGGCTCTCTACCTGAAAATCATCAATCATTCTTTTTGGAAAATTTTATTTAACTCTTCAGGGAAACATTTTAGAGATAAAAGAGGTCAAACAGTTCTACTGAATTTTACCTTTTTTAAAAAAAAAAAAGTCTTTGCACATATGCCTGCAGGGAGAAATCAACTTAAGATTGAGAGCCTTGGGTAGTACAGTGGTCTAAAAGCATCCTGTTATTAACACCAGCTGCCTGCAATTATTGCAGGTTCGAATCTCACCAGGGTCAAGGTTGACTCAGCCTTCCATCCTTTCTAAGGTAGGTAAATTGAGGACCCAGTTTGTGGGGGCAATAAGCTGACTTTGTATAAAATATACAAAAGTATGAAGGCTATTGCTTAGCGCATTGTAAGCCGCCCTGAGTCTTCGGAGAAGGGCGACATATAAATCAAATTTAAAAAAAAACAAAAAACACAGAATACATTTGGGGGGGGGGGGGACGAAGACAACTTACCCAGAGAACATAGATTTGCGAAGAACAAGGATCAGCGAGTCCCTCAAGGACATGCTTATTTTGAGCAAAGGCTGGGAGAAAACCAAAGTTAAGAGTGTCACAGGCTTGGTAAACGAGGGATTTCTGAGAAGGAATAAATGGCAGCTTGGAAACTCAACAAGAATAGGATAGAAAGGGCCGGTTTTGACGTGTGTCTGGACAAACGGTCTTAAAACTATCGCAATACCAAAATAAAAAACAGTTTCATAAGCCTCTTTGGGCCTTTTCTTTATGGGTGGGAGGAGGAAAAAAAAACCCTGAGTGATTAAAGATTGCTTTTGTGTTTCTAATTATCTATAGTACTAGTAGCTGGATACTTGTGCTTCGCTACGAAACTATGTGATCTGGCTTGATAGATTGACACTTTAAAATTTATGTAGAATATGTAACTCCTTAGCCTCAGAGTGTGTTAATATAAGGCAACTGGCAGTTGGAACAGAGTTCCTTTCAGGTGGTGAGGGGGAGTAGAACATCTAACTCCTTAGCATCAGAGTGTGTGAATATAATACCGTATATGAAATACTAATGATCTGATGGTCATTTCGAAAAATCCTATATATAGATTTTTAAAAGTATCTCGGTTTTTGAGCAACCACATATTGATAACATTACATTACCTGCACGGCCTTGAGAAACCCTTGAACTGTGTCAAGAGGAAGGAATGACAAATGCTCAAAAGCTTCTGTAACATTAGAGGAAGAATTCTGGAGGACCAGAGGAGCAGATAGAATTATGCTGGACAATAAGTCTGCAAAGAGAGGAGGAGAGAACATTCAAAGCTGTGGCATCTGGTAGGGAAAGGGACAGCATGCTCTGGATAAGCACATCTTTTTAAGCTGGGGGTTGGACTAGAAGACCTTCAAAGTCCCTTCCAACTCTGTTATTCATTTCTATTCTATTTTCAGAAAGGAAGCCAGATACATGTTTATTTGCAGTTCTGTCCAATATCCATGTATATTAACCCACGTAGTGTGGCTGTAGTATTATCTATCCTTTTTATTATCTCCTTTACTTCTTCCTATTATGGGTATTATTCTCTCTGTTGCTTTGCATGCATACCGAGTGCTTCTGTACTGGAGACAAATTCCTTGCGGGTCTAATCACACTTGGCCAAATAAAGTATTCAATTCAATTCAAGTTCAACGATTAAAGGAAAGGATTTATTCACTACTTTTCCTCAACCCCCAAACGGTTCAGACAGTCAACTTGTTTTGCTATATTAAAGGGTTAACAGGCCCTTTTAATATGTCCTATTAAGATCAGAAAACATGGGTACTGTATTTTTCAGACTATAAGATGCACTTTTTTGTCTCCCAAAACGGGGTGAAAATGTCTGTGCATCTTATGGACCGAATATTGCTGAAGCCCTACTTAGCCACTGGCCATTTTTTGGCCTCTGCACGGCCCATTTTGGGCCTTTTTCTGGCCCGTTTTTGAGGCTTTTTTCAGCCCGTTTTTGAAGCTTTTTTGGCCCGTTTTTGAGGCTTTTTTGGGCTCGTTTTTGAGGCTTTTTGGGCTCGTTTTTGAGGCTTTTTTCAGCCCGTTTCTGAAGCTTTTTTTGGCCCGTTTTTGAGGCTTTTTTGGGCTCGTCTTTGAGGCTTTTTTCAGCCCGTTTTTGAAGCTTTTTGGCCCGTTTTTGAGGCTTTTTTTGGCTCGTTTTTGAGGCTTTTTTCAGCCCGTTTTTGAAGCTTTTTTTGGCCCATTTTTGAGGCTTTTTTGGGCTCGTTTTTGAGGCTTTTTTCAGCCTCAAAAACGGGCCCCAAAAGCCTCGAAAACGGGCCAAAAAAGCCCTCAAGATGGGGCAAAAAACTGCTGGAAAAGGGCAAAGAAAAGGCCTGAAAAGAGGGCCAAAAATGGGGCGCACAGAGGCCAAAAGTTTTTTTGGGTTGTTTTCCTCTTCTAAATTTAGATGTGTCTTATAGTCAGGTGCGTCTTATAGTCCGAAAAATACAGATCATATCCTATTTGGCCTCGATGAAAACCAGCTAAGAATAATCTTGAAATCAGTAACTACTTGAGTTCATGTATGATGCAGAGGTATTCTTTACATCATCGTGCCTTGCTGAGTAAGCCACTATGGTTACATGCAGTATAGAAATACTCTTTCCCAACTATCATTTGCTTTTTTAAGTCAGGAGCCTGGGGAAATTCCTGGCTGATGAATTTTTCTTGCGATAAGAGTACTGGAAGCTTGAGTGGTGCGGTAGCCTAGAGGTGGAGCTCTCGCCTCACAATCAGGAGGCTGTGAGTTCGATCCTAGGTAGAGGCAGATATTTCTCTCTCTCTGGGCACCCTGAGAATATACCTGCTGAAAAAAACTCAGCCTTGGCGACAGGAAGGGCATCCGGCCAGTAAACACTCAGCTCCATTCAATTGCCCAGACTCCACCCCGCAAGGGATTATGGGGTTGAGGATGAGGGTCGTGTATCCTGGAAGCTTTCAGTCTATTTTGTGAGCTCGAATTCCATATGGCAAAGTTACCTATGAAGTGGCTGATGGGAATTCCCGCATTTGTGATCACTCTGTTCAGGATCTGCTCTAGAATTTCACTTCTGATCGCCTCATGGACCTGGAAGATAAGTGTATTTTCAAAATGCAAGGTTTCTCCATCTAGTTTCAGGAGAAAATACTATAGGCTTTTGAAGCTGTGCTACATTGGTTGATCGCTTTATCGGGCAGCCCCAAAGATGTTTACTCCCCAATCCACTGACCAGAACAGAAAATGCATCTAATAAGATAGTAAGAGGCAGGTTTAAGAAAAAAAAATAAATTTATTTTAATTTGAGAAGGAAAAAAATTATCAAAACAGCTTGGGTTTTGCCTTTAAAGACAGTCTAGAACAGGGGTCTAGAACACTCAAAGAGCCATTTGGACTTTTTTTCCACACAAAAGAAAACACCGGGAGTCACAAAATCCTTCCTGTGCCTGACTATTTCTTGAGCGGCCCCAAAACTAGCATATGTAGTTGAATTAAACGTTCTGTTTCCTTCTGAAACTTTTCTTGTCTTGGGTTTAGCCATGGTTGGCCTACCGGGGGTTGAAAAGCTCAATAAATCGCATGTCAGTGGGTGTCGCACATTGGCGGTTGTGACGCATATTTTGAGTGACAGGGAGCCGCAGCAGAGGACTGAAAGAGCCACATGCGGCTCCAGAGCCGCAGGTTGCCGACCCCTGCTCTAGAAATATATCTAAATATCATAAGAATTTGAAGAAATCCCATATCAACAGAAGAAAAAGAAAAAGACATCTTCACATTATACAGCGACATACAATTCCATCTTTAGATTACCTTGAAAGTTTCCAAGAGGATATCAGCTCCCAATTTACCCACTTGCTGGGCTGGTGTTTTGGGCAGAATATGGTTACTTTCCGTGGCTTTGCCTCCAAAAAGTCTTTTTGGCCCATAGGAGTCCATCAGGATAAATCCAAGTTCTACTAAACCCTGAGTCACATGATCCCAACCAAACACGCTGGATGGGACATCGGAAGGAGAGAGAGAAAGCAGCACAATAAAGGGATTCTACATCTGTATTTTTTTTTAAAAAAAAATTCTTATAGTAAATTTGTTGGTTACAAAGCTTCATGGTTTACGTGGGGAATTAACAGGAGGGGAGAAAAGGTAAACGTTCCTTGCATGAATTGCTCTCAACTGACCGGCTGTTGTACTGACTCACCTGTTCGCTACAACTTCCAAAAACATGTCAGATATATCATACTGTAGAGGAGCTAAATCCTGCAGAAACCGGGAGCCCTGAAGAAACTGTTTGTCCTTGAAAGTTTTCATAATCGATGTTTTCAGAAAGTCGAATATCTAAAATACCACGAGAATGAGCGGTTAGAACTTCCCTCGATCGGTGTCTTGAAGGGAACAATTCAGCAAATTCAGTACAGAAGAAGCACAGCAATAGCAATAGCACTTGGACTTATAAACCGCTTCACAGTGTTTTTACAGCCCTCTCTAAGTGGTTTACAGAATCAGCATATTTGCCCCCAACAATCTGGGTCCTCGTTTTACCCACCTCGGAAGGATGGAAGGCTGAGTCAACTTTGAGCCTGGTGAGATTCGAGCTGCCAAACTGCAGTCAGCTGGCAGTCAGCAGAAGTAGCCTGCAGTACCGCGTTCTAACCACTGCGCCACCAAGGCTCATAACTAAACACGACAGCATGACCAAGTTTTCTGTAGTTGACTAAGTGAGAGACACTTAATATCTAGAAAGACGGACATACCTGCTCTTTAAATCGGTGTATTCTGGCCATTGAAAGCAGAATGGTCACACTGAAGGGGCAGAGGGCTTTTCCGGGATCTCCTTGCTGCTCCGTCTAGGAGACATCGAAACAACGCAAAGCAATTTAAGAGGACTTCCTATTTACAAAGAAATGATGCCATATTGCTTGCCCGAGATCAACTCAAGTCTCCTGAACTCTGTGTTTAATATACCTTTAAGTATTTGATTAGCTCCTTTCCTAGATCATGGTCCAGATTTATCGCTAGTACGACGTGCAGAATGATGGTGCCTTCCACGTGGCGGAGTTGTTCTAAGGGCACTGTAGCTTCTTCAAGTTCCAGGGATCTGGAAGAGTGAATTTCCGGTTGTAACAAGAAGCGAAAGCAATATATCTGCTTCAACAAAGGGCAATGAGTTGTGGTCCGCCAGCGGATCTGGAAGCAGATTCGGACAGTGAGGAGGTTGGGGAGGAACATGGGCCAGTCTTGGAGTCTGGGGAAGGCTCTGACGAGGGCTCTGCGTTGGAGGCAGAGATGGGGCCAGGGCCGTCTGACAGCTGTCAGCTGCCTTCGGAGTCAGAAATCAGTGGGGCAGAAGAACAGCTGGAGCCTGTTCCCAGTGTGCGCATGCGCAGAGCTGTCAGGAGAAGGGAATAGCTAAGGAACAAGGGTTAACTCGGGAGTTTGCCGGAGACTATTAGTTCAATTCATTAGAGTGAAGATCTGTTCCTGACTTCTTGCCAAGTATTGTCTGCTACAGAGTGGCGTTTGGAAGATATCGGCCTGGCAGCTCTTCAAGCCTGATAAAGGTCTGTAGTTGTGAAATCTCATGAAAGACTGTTGGCCGGGACTTTGCTGGAGTGGAATTTCCCTTTAACCTAAATAAAAGAGGTTTTATCGGGACGGGGAGTCGGCTTCGTGCTCTTGGGAAGCCTAGGTCAGAACACCATGGATATCACAGCTTCAAATCGAGAACATGAGCAAAACGACTTACTCTGAATCTCTCTGCTCCTCTTTTTGCTTTTTATCCATCTGGTTGAAAAAGTTGACAATCCCTTCCAAAACGTTTTTCTTGCTACCCTGAGAAGTTACGAGATAACTGTGTTACATGATGACCCATATTGCCAAGCCTTTGGGTAAACGGGATAATTCCTCCGAGCCGTGAGACTATGGCATTAGAAAATTTGGGAAGGCAATTTCCCCGAAAGCCTTACCTTGGAAGAAAGCAGCAACAGCTGATACACTAAAGGTGGGATTTCCTGGAGATCTAACTTGGAGAACATTCTTAAGATCTTTTCTACCACAAATTGCAATTCTTCTTTACTCAATGGAACATCCCTGCATAGTGAAATAAAAGACAGATTGAGGCCTTTTCAGAAAACAGCACCACATTTACATTAGAAGAAGTAAAGTAGCACGTACATTTATTTACCGTATTTTTCAGACTATAAGACACACCGGTGTATAAGACGCACCAAGATTTCGAAGAGATAAGCAAGAAAAAAAGTTTTTACCCTCCCCAGCCCCCAGGAGCACTCTGCAGGCCTCCCAAATCTTCTGTGCGCCCCATTTTTGCCCTCCCCAGCCCACAGGAGCACTCTGCAGGCCTCCCAAAACCTGTTTTTCTAAAAAACAGGTCCATTTTTTGCAAAAACGGGATGCACGGGGCAGGGCTTCGGGAGGCCAAAAATTGCTGTTTTCGTTGTATAAGATGCATCAACAATTCCAGCCTCTTTTGGGGGGGGGGGGGGGGGGGGGGAGTGCATCTTATACTCCAAAATATATACTGTATATATTATTATATATTGGCTTTCTTCAAAGCTCTAAGGAACAGAACTGGTTCTCTCCTTCTTGGTTAATCTTCACAATAAAGCTGAATTATACAGTCAGCTGAAATGAAGACTAGGTTAATTTATTTTATCTATTTTGCGAAACTGCCCAACTCTATAACAATTCTGTGCGGCACACATTACACATCATAATTTTGTTTGATTTTCGGCTCACTATATCCTATAAATTGAGGTATTCTGGATTGCAAACCATGACTTAAATGATGGACCATTGTGCTTTAGTCACAAACTAAAGTTAAAACAAAGCCATCAGTTAACACAGTACATGGATCCAGCCAATGAAAGATAATATCAATTAATAAACTTGTAGCTAGATCAGGATTTGAATACAGATGTTTTGATCCTAGCTTGGCATTCTAAACTAATCCAGGTCAGACTTGTATAATATTCTTTTCCCACAACCACCTTTTCATTTAAATGAAGCAAACACTAGTCTGGACAAGCTTCTCTCGGAATATGACTGGATTTGGACTATAAATAAATTCTGAACTTTGAACACTTTAAATGTGCAGAGAAGAGCAACAAAGATGATTAGGGGACTGGAGGCTAAAACATATGAAGAACGGTTGCAGGAACTGCGTATGTCTAGTTTAAAGAAAAGAGGGACTAGGGGAGACATGATAGCAATCTTCCATATCTCAGAGTCTGCCACAAAGAGGGAGACAAGCTATTCTCCAAAGCACCTGAGGGCAGGACAAGAAGCAATGGGTAAAAACTAATCAAGGAGAGAAGCA
Organism: Ptyas mucosa; assembly: GCA_012654045.1. Taxonomy (NCBI): domain Eukaryota; kingdom Metazoa; phylum Chordata; class Lepidosauria; order Squamata; family Colubridae; genus Ptyas; species Ptyas mucosa. Next base: position 1,284,931 of record WNWU01000101.1, read on the forward strand.
ACTTAGAACTAAGGAGAAATTTCCTGACAGTGAGAACTATTAATCAGTGGAACAACTTGCCTCCAGAAGTTGTGAATGCTCCAACATTGGAAGTTTTTAAGAAGATGTTGGATAACCATTTGTCTGTAGGGTTTCCTGCCTAAGCAGGAAACTAGACTAGAAGACCTCCAAGGTCCCTTCCAACTCTGTTATTCTATTCTATTCTATATAATCTTTCTAAGCTCTTTTCAGTTTCATCAGCTAATTCAGGAAAGGATATAAAAGCATCCCTTAGCACCTGGATCTTTCCAAAATGATACAGATATGAATGCTTTCCTTGGGAACCTTTCTCACTTAAGGAACAGAAGGGAAGCCTAGAACACTTTTTGAAGTCCAAGCACAGACTGTTATTGAAGACTTTTTGTGCACCCTGTATTTTTTTTTTAATTTTATTTATATGCCGCCCTTCTCCGGAGACTCAGGGCGGCTTACAATGCGTTAAGCAATTGATTCCTAAATCAGAAACAGACCAAAAAAAAAAGGAAATGTTTAGGAACTTACCTGAACATGGACGTTAGATGGATAACATACTGAGGGCTCCACCTGTCCAAAGAAACCAAACAAAACCCTCCCACTTTGAATCTAAATATGATAAAAAATATGATACTTCCAGAGAAACTGCATTTGTTTGATAAACTAAACCTACAGTGATGGATGGCTACTAATTAAATAATCCACAAAGCTTTTACCAATTCAAGTTACCCAACAATCCATCCACAATGCAACTATAAAAGATAAAGGTAAAAGTTCCCCTCATACATATGTGCTAGTCGTTCCTGACTCTAGGGGGTGGTGCTCATCTCTGTTTCAAAGCCGAAGAGCCAGCACTGTCCGAAGACGTCTCTGTGGTCATGTGGCTGGCATGACTCAATGCCAAAGGCGCACGGAACACTGTTAACCTTCCCATAAAGATGTCCCTATTTTTCTACTTGCATTTTTACGTGATTTCGAATTGCTAGGTTGGCAGAAGCTGGGACAAGTAACGGGCGCTCACCCCATTACGCGGCACTAGGGATTCGAACCGCTGAACTGCCGACCTTTTGATCGACAAGCTCAGCGCCTTAGCCACTGAGCCACAGCATCCCTACAGAATTATTTATAAGTCTTTTATAAATAATGCCTTAATTTATAAAGTGGTACTTGAAAGCTCTATTCTGAGGCTTACTCAAAGGATTACAAGACAATTGTAATCATGAACATTCCCAGTTATTACCAAGTAAACGTTCTATTTACTTTTGCTCATTATCTATGGGAAGAAATATGAAGACACTTCATAAAATACTGGTGAAGAAAGAGTGAGCAGGAGGGAGAGGGAGAAAAAGAGGGGGAGAGGGGAAGAGAGAGAGAGGGAGGGAGGGAGGGAGGGAGGGAGGGAGAGAGAGAGAGAGAGAGAGAGAGAGAGAGAGAGAGAGAGAGAGAGATTGAGATTGAGATTGAATTCCAGGTACTTATGGATAGTTTCACATTTGCCTATGTAAATTACGTGAATAAAAACTACATCAAATTGACCACCAGGTCTGGCAAGCGCAAACTTACCTACTGGAACAGAGGGTATTTATCAGCTGTTTCTTATATTCGTCCCCAGTCAGCTCACCTGAAAGGGGGAATACGTTAGATGTTGCTAGTTAGCAAAAGACATCAGGGAGGGAAACCTGAAGAGGAAAGAGCTCACCTGTACCATATTCAAGGGTCTCTTTAGATGTAGCCAGCACAGTGAGAATCGTAGGAAAGAGTTCCAAAGACTTGCCGCTCAATAGGCTGCCTCCTTTAATTGCTTCGATGAACAACATAGCCAAGTCAGCCAAAGTAAGTCCTGGCAGCTTATGAGCCTGATGTATTAAAAAAATATATTATTTTTAAAACTCTGATTATGTATTAAGAGGTTTCAGACCCAATAAAGAAATGAGCTCTGAATTACATTATAACAACTATAAAAGTGTCACAGAAATACCTTCTCTACTCACAACCTGAAATATCATCTCCCAAAGTAAGAGGAATTATTATATACGTTTTGTGTATCATGTCAGTTATTAAGGAGCTGAGAGTATATCCCAGCCTAAGATAGATAGATAGAATTCTTTATTGACCAAGTGTGATCAGACACAAGGAATTTGTCTTCGGTGCATAGGCTCTCAGTGTGCATAAAAGAAAAGATACATTCGTCAAGGATCATAAGGTACAACACTTCATGATCGTCATAGGGAACAAATAAGCAATCAAATCATACTAGGAAACAATCTCAATATAAATCGCAAGGATGCAAGCAACATAGTTACAGTCATGCAGTCACAAGTGGGAGGAGATGGGCGACAGAAACGATGAGAAGACTAATAGCAATAGCAATAACAATAGTAACTAGCTCAACATGTGATCATGATCAAAAAAGGCAAAACTATACATGCCCACATCATTCTAATTGCAGCCCTTCCCATCCTCAACGCCATTCAATTATGTGGGCTTCCATTTTAGAAATTCCCCCTGCCAATATAAAAAATTGTTTCTGGGATGTAGTCCATAAACTGCATCTGGAAACTGCCAGTTTAGAGAAAGTTGCTTTTTTAAAAAAATTAACAACTACGAGAGATGTCCTAACAACACAAGAAGGAAAAAGTAATCCTGGACAGTAAGAAAGTATTAGATGACATTTTTTTTTAAAAAAAAGGAAAATTAAGTGTAATTGTTAAAGTTTAAGACTTAAAGATTTGTTGAAATGGGTCTAGAGATTAAGGACTATAGATAAAATTTTGATTTATAAGTTGAAATAAAAATAGAGCTGTACATATTTGGGAATTAAGATTTGTGGTGATAAAATGTAAGGTAAACACTTAGACCAAGATGTTAGAATATTTTTAAAATTTGTGTTTTTGATTTGTATGTTAAAAGATGGGAGAGAATTAAGCTAGATAGAATTTTGATTGATAATTGGATATAAAAAATGAGTAGAGTTTATTAGGAAATTAAAGTTTTGGTGATACAATAGACTGGTTTAGAATATGAAGTTAGAATTTGTGTTAAAAATTTGAGTTTTGATTTTCAATTTTAAAAGATGTAACGGGGAAATTGGGAATAGAGCTTGTTACAGGAATGTAAGCGATTGTACCTATCTATGACCGGATCAAGACTTTTTTTAAAAATTTGATTTATATGCCACCCTTCTCCGGAGACTCAGGGCGGCTTACAATGCGTTAAGCAATAGCCTTCATACTTTTGTATATATTTATACAAAGTCAGCTTATTGCCCCCACAATCTGGGTCCTCATTTCACCTACCTTAGAAAGGATAGAAGGCTGAGTCAACCTTGAGCCTGGTGAGATTAGAATTTGCAGTAATTGCAGGCAGCTGAATGTTAATCACACTGCTTTAGTCTGCTGCGCCACCAGGCTCTTTTAAGAACTTCGTTCTTAAAAGATTTATTTTATGTTTATGTTTGGAAAAAACAAAAAAAAATATTTTTCAAAAAAAACCACACAACATAAATCTTTTTAGATATAGAAAGCAATCATCCCCACTGTCACTCAGGGAAACCCCTGAGAAATTATTTTTTTTATTATTTTTTACCTCTAACATAAGCAGCCTTATTATCTCAGATGCAATTTCCACTTGCAAGTCGCCCGATTCCACTAACTCAATACAGTGTTTGTAAATACTTAGTCTTCTAGAAACACCCTTCTGTTGAGAGCAAGGGGAACCTAAACAAACGGGGGGAAGAAACATCACACAATAGCAACAAAATATCGTTAATTTTGAACTGCTTAAACAGCAGAAAGTGGGATCTTGCAGTCTGAAAGCTTGCATATTCCTTTATCAACAGATAGGGCAATTTGCTTCCCTGATACTTTGTTGATTAAAAAGATTCAACTGTTTATAAGTCATTAGTTGATGCAGTCTGTTCTAATAGCAGAACAGGCTAATATCTGGGTTATAAGCCATTACTTGATGCTAAAAAGGTAAAGGTAAAGATTCCACTCGCACATATGTGCTAGTCATTTCCGACTCTAAGGGGGGGGGGTGCTCATCTCTGTTTCAAAGCCGAAGAGACATCGCTGTCCAAAGACGTCTCTGTGGTCATGTGGCCGGCATGACTCAATGCCAAAGGAGCACGGAACGCTGTTACCTTCCCACCAAAGGTGGTCCCTATTTTCTTACTTGCATTTTTAACGTGCTTTCGAACTGCTAGGTTGGCAGAAGCTGGGACAAGTCACAGGAGCTCACCCCGTTATGTGGCACTAGGGATTCGAACCGCTGAATTGCCAACCTTTCGATCGACAAGCTCAGCATCTTAGCCACTGAGCCACCGCGTCTGGGTTATAAGCCATTACTTGATGCTAGCCTATACTATTACTAGAACGAGCTAATATCTGGGTGTCCTATCTTTTAATAATATTTTAAAAGGTAGGAAACCCAGATATTAAAATGAAACAGAGAAGCAGGTTGTCCCCAGTATAGTCAAGAAACTATTATTTATATACTTGCTCAAAATACTAGCTTCGTAGAGCATTTAGCAATAGCCCTTAAGACTTATATACTGCTTCACAGTGCTTTACAGCCCTCTCTAAGCGATTTACAGTGTCAGCCTATTGCCCCCAACAATCCGGGTCCTCATTTTATTCACCCCAGAAGGATGGAAGGCTGAGTCAACCTTGAGCCTGAATCGAACTGCCAAATTGCAGGCAGCCGGCAGTCAGCAGAAGTAGCCTGCAGTACTGCATTCTAACCACTGCTCCACCACGGCTCTTTATGTATAGAAAAGTAGCCATGACATTGGGCCAGAGATCAATCCACTAGTCCTTTGTAAGTACCTTTGAACATTCCTCTCAGAACAGCACCAATCCCCTTCTTCCTCAAAGCATGTTTCGTAATGAGGTCGTTCAACTGTAGCAAAGAGACCAGAGTTGTAAAACATGCCATTCTTTTGAAATTTTACATCCATCATTACCCCCATCACTACCCCCTACATCCATCACTACCCACATTAATTTGAATAAAAACATGGCATATTTATTGTCTTCTTAATGTGGTCTACAAATTATCACACGAGTAATCTTTGGAAGAGTGTGAAGATGTTGGAAAAAAGAAGGAATGAGAATTTAGACATAAACAATCAAGTGACACAGTAGCAGAGTCCATTGATAGCTTATTGCATAAATGGCAACCTAGCCCAGTTGGCAAGAAACCTAGGTAAAGCATTTTAAAACATACAAAATATTTATGTTAATGTCTAATGGATTTAATATGGTTTCTTGTTCGTGGTTTGATATTCTATGGAAACATCACTTTTAATTTCAGTGGGAGAAATATCGATGTTGTTTTCATGGGGAAAAAAACCCTGTTTTTAACAACGACGAAAATAATATGGTTTTAAATTTTTGCAAATATGCTCAACATCTGCCAAATAATTTTGATCTTGTGGGGGTTCTTGAGAGACCTCCAAGGGTCCTCAGACCACACTTTAAGAAACTCTGCTTTAAAGAGAGCTTAGAAACTGTAGCTCAGTACAATGCCACAGCTTGCCCAACATGGGAACCAACATGAAGAAGCTACTGAGGATCGAACAAACATGCTAAAAAGAAAAAAAGCAATTTCAAGGCAAAAGCCATGCATGAATAATAGGGATACTTTTGGGGGGGGGGGGCAGGGGGAGGCTGATAAGCAATTGGGGCTGACCTCTTTTTCATCCAGGCTCTGCAGGCACGACTGGAGGCTCTCTGAGTTTCCCTCTGCTGCCAGAAGCAGGATTTTCTGGTCCATTATGGCAGGGTGAGCTCAATAGAAGCCTTAGGGTCACTTACCAAATCTTCAAGAATAAGGAACATTTACTAAAACACAAAAGCAGGTTCCTCCATTTGTTTTGCCTCCTGGATCAAGGAAATGCTGTCATTAGTGACCATAAAGTTATTCTACTCTATTCTATTCTATTTCTGGGGTAACCCATAATTGCCCCTCCGTGACCCCCTCCTATTTCCCTCAAATGCCTCACCCCTATTGGTTGGTGCCCAGGTGACCTCTCGTCACCCAATACAGGTAGTCCTCAACTTACGACCCCCAAATTTCTGTTGTTAAGTGAAACATTTCTTAACTGAGTTTTGCCCCATTTTACGACCTCTCTCGCCACGGTTGTTAAGCGAATCACCGCAGTCAGTAAGTTAGTCACTTGGTTGTTCAGTGAATCTGGCTTCCCCCTTGACTTTTGCTGGTCCGGGGACGCTGCAAAGGTCATAAATACGAGTCAGTTGCCATGCGTCCGAATTTTGATCACGTGATTATAGGGGACGCTGCAGAGGTCGTCACTGTGAAAAAGGGTCCTCAGCCACATTCTTCAGTGCCGTTGTACCTTTGAACGGTCACTAAATGAACTGTTGTAAGTTAAGGACTACCTGTAAGCTCCCCCTACATTGCCTGATGCTACTTTGACCCTTCTTGACCCAATGGGTTCCTCGATTGACTGACCTCTATCCTTTCCTTCCACCCCCAAATCCCCCCTCCCCTGAAGGACCCTGCCCCAATTGGGGGACTGACCCCCAATCTCCCCTCCCAACTATCACCCCCAAATCCTATTTCCCCCAAATGAGCCAGTGGCTTCACCCCTATTGGCTGGTGCCCACGTGACCTCTCGTCACCCAATAAGCTCC
>WNWU01000101.1:1305976-1352960 GCA_012654045.1 Ptyas mucosa
TTCTTCTTCTTCTTCTTCTTCTTCTTCTTCTTCTTCTTCTTCTTCTTCTTCTTCTTCTTCTTCTTCTTCTTCTTTCTTCCTCTTCCTCTCTTTCTCCTCCTCCTCCTCCTGCCATATCCATCATCGGATTTTGGTGATCATGTTGGCGATCCTATTTTTATCAACAGCCACATGAAAAGGTGCTGCTGAGTTTTGTCCAAACCAGTCTCTTTAGATTTTGAAGCCATGATGTGGCCTCAAAACCTGCAGCCAAGGTTCCTCTGCCTGGAACTCATTTGCCTTCAATCTTTCCCTATCAGCCACTGGATGGCACCAAACTCCAAAAAATAGGGCAACATTAACTACAGTACTGTATTGTAAGCTCCGACTGAAACTGTTGATGAAACGTTGGATGTCGGTTCACTCTAGTTCAAAATGTTGGTTTGATTCACAACCACTCTTGGTATAGAAGAGGAGCCATTACTTTTAAAGGATATTTCCCCACGTGTTTAAAAATGTTCCTTCTTACATATAAATAACAGTTACAGTTTGGTTTCCACTTTAGGAAGGACTCTGATCCTGCATCCAGATTTCAGGTTGTGTACTATAAAAAATTTTGGGGGGGAGGGAGGCATCTTTTGCTAGAAGGGTTCTTCCAGTTAATGACAAAGGGACTCAAGGCAGTCCTGGACTTAAAACCACAACTGAGACCTGAATGGCCATTGCTAAGAAAGTGAGCGGTGCCCGATTTTTCAGCCTTTTCTGCCACAGTTGTTAACGAAATCACGGCAATTGTTAAGTTTTACTCACAGAGTAAATCCAGTTGGAGGTGCAGTGGCTCAGTGGCTTTTATGATGCTGGAGATGATCTCTGCTCCACCGGTTCAAGTCCTAGTGCTGCTCCTGTCACTCGCCTCAGCTTCTGTTCACCTAACGATTTGAAAGCATGTTCTATGTGAGTAGATAAATAGGTGCCACTTTGATGGGGAGACGAGTCAGTGTTCTGTGCAGGCAGTCAGATTTCTGCTGGCTCTGAACCTTCCCGGCCGTAGCGCCTGTTTGTATGGTGGCTCCAGGAATTGAAGGAGCTTTGGATGATGCTGTAGGAAGAGCCTTCTTTCTGGTGTAAAGCCAGCTCACCCTCCTTGTGTGCAAGCCTTTCCAACGACAGAGATTGTCCCTTGGCAGCCAAACTACTACTCTGCAATAGCATTGTTGTCTCCTGGTTAATGTAACAATGCCATATGCTAATGATAATGATAATAATAATAATAAGTGAATCCCGCTTCCCCCATTGACTTTGCTTGTTGGAAGCCAGCTGGGAAGGTCACAAATGATGATCGCATGACCTTGAGACCTTGTAACCACTGTAAATACCTGCAAGTTGCCAAGCGCCCACACTTTTGTCAAACGGGGATGCTACAACTGTTGTAAGTGCAAGGACCGGCCACAAGTCACACTTTTCAGTGTCTTGTAACTTTGAACAGTCACTAACACATGGTTGTAAGTTGAGGACTGCCTGTACTTTCCCAGGAAAAGCAGAGATTCCAGCATAATCCTCCAACTCATTGTCTGTCTGTCAGATTATCTTTGCCTCTCATCCCTAGGCTAAAGATGAATTGAACGAGACCTCAGAGAAACGTGAATTAGCAATCAAAGAGCTTCAGGAGCTTATCCAGGAGAAAGCTAAAGATGGCGACGACATTTGCAAAGCGGTTGCTGAGAAAATGCAGGAGAAGGAAGAAGCTTTCCTCCTCCGTTTCATACGTGCCCGCAAATTTGATATCAGCAGAGCTTATGATTTGATTAAAGGTGAGAATTCTTCCATTGAATCCTTCCCTGCAGACATAGAGTTTCATAACTATCACTCTTTGGGGGCTGAAGTTTATTTACTTACTGATTTCAATGATTTTTACAGCTGTCCAGCTCATAGCTTGGGTGGTGTGATGCTCAGTGGGTAAGAGGCTGGGTTTGTTGGCAGGAAAACCGACGTTCAAAACCCGAGTGCTGTGCGATGGGGGGAGCTCCCGTCCTTGCCTACTTCCTGCCCACCTAGAAGTTTGAAGGCATGCAAATGCGAGCAGATAAATAGGTACCACTTTGGTGGGAGTATAACAGTGCTCGATGATGCCACGCTGGTCACATGACCATGAAAATGTCTTTGGACAGCGCTGGCTCAACGGCCCTTGAAACAGAGATGAACGCTGCACCCTAAAGTCGGTGACAACTAGTGGAATCAAATCCACAGGGATTTCCTTCCTTTCCTTTCCAGCTCACAGCAGTGTACAAAGATTAAAAGCACCACAACCAGTGGAGGGTTTCAAAAATTTTCACTACCGGATTGGTGGGCGTGGCTAGGTGGGGGGGCATGTGACTGAGTGGGTGTGGCCAACTTGATGTCAGTCACGCCCACTCAATCACATGACCACCACCCCCACCTAGCTACACCCACAGGAAAAGGTAGGAAAAGTTTTGGAATTTCCACCTATCTACCCCCTACCCTCTTTTCACCAGTCGCCCCCATTTCCCCTCCTTTGGTGGCCCCGGCCCTAACCCCGCTTCCTCCCCCACCACCTCCTCTTTGTTTGGGCTGCTTACCTTCCGCGGCGGCTGGTCCAGAGTCTGGAAGGCAAGCTGACCTGAGTTTTTGGTGGCCTCCAGTCAGCCGCCACAGCCACAAAGCGGCTCTCAAAAAGGTGGTGGCTGGCCGCAGGCCACCGAAAACTACCGGAGATTGCGGAAAAAGCTACTGCTATCACTGCCATGTTCTTTGCGCATGCACATCCCATTGGACTTGCAAGACAATGGGAAGGATGCACGAAGAACATCGTGGCGATGAACATGGAGGGTGGGGCGAGTGAGTGGCAACCGGGGGACCGGTTCGGGGGCGTGGCCATCCATCCATCACTACTGGTTCAGCGACTTTAGCCAAATTTCCACCAACAGTTCGCGCAAACCGGCTGAATACCACCTCTGACTACAACAATATACATTCGCGATTTTACACTCAAACAACAACCCTGAAAAGAAAGCCATACCACCAACAGAGCTAAGCTAACTGCCTGAGCCAAAAGTCTGGAGGAACAATTAGGTCTTCTGAGCTTTATGAAAAGCTAAAAGACCACCAGGATTTCTGGGAAATGCTGTTTTATAAGGCAGATGCAGTCACATAATTGCGCAGCTCAGGGGTTCCAACAAGATGGCATTGTGTTTTTCCCTCTTCAAATAATTTGATTACAATGTACAAAACATACACATAAAAAAAATAACATAAACTAACGATCAATGGAAATTGTAAAGAATAAAAAGAGAACAGGGATAGAAGTGTCAAAATGTATAAAGGAAAGGAAAGGAATCTATATAAAGAATGGCTTTCTCCCAAGGATAATAAAGAATGTTTACACTCAATTCTTAGTTTAAGACTATAATTAAATGTCCATTCCCTCCCCAAAAGTGGGAAATTAAAAAAAAAAGATTTCCCCCCTTTTTAAAATTTAACAGTCAACAAATCCACATGTCAAATGTTTGTTTTTTTCTCCTTCAAAAAATCCACAAAGGGCTTCCAATTACGGATGAATTTCTTTGGTGATTTTTCTGTCACGAGGGCCATTAACTTGGCCACCGTCGCCAATTCTGCCATCTTGATTAACTCGTTCCTCTGTTGCGGAATTCCTCTATTGTGGAATGTGACAATATCAAGATGGTGTTGTTTGATGGACAGAACCTGGAGCCTGCCTTCCCTGCTAGATCTGGTGGGATGAGCGGGTGGGAAGTAGGAGGGCAGGCGATCCCGCAAAAAGCTTGGTCCGATGCCATGTAAAACATCATAGGTGACAACCAAAACCTAGAATTGGATTTGGAAGCCAAGTGGGATGAATTATATCTATATATTATTTGGTTGCCACGATGTAAAAAAAAAGATGTTGAGACTTTAGAAAGAGTGCAGAGAAGAGCAACAAAAGTCATTAGAGGACTGGAGCAGAAGTGGGGTTTCAGCAGATTCTGACCAGTTCTGGAGAACTGGTAGCAGAAAGTATGAGTAGTTCGGAGCACCGGTAGTAAAAATTCTGACTGGTCCCGTCCCCATCTATTCTCTGCCTCCCAAGTCCCAGCTGATCCGGAGGAAATGTGGATTTTGCAGTATCCTTCCCCTAGATTGGGGAGGGAATGGAGATTTTACAGTATCCTTCCCCTGCCATACCCACCAAGCCACGCCCACCAAGCCATGCCATGCCCACCAAGCCACGCCTACAGAACCGGTAGTAAAAAAAATTTGAAACCCACCACTGGACTGGAGGCTAAAACATATAAAAAACAGTTGCTGGAATTGGGTATGTTTAGTCTGATGAAAAGAAGGACTAGGGGTGACATGATAGCAGTCTTCCAATATCTCAGGGGATGCCACAAAGAAGAGGGAGTCAAGCTATTCTCCAAAGCACCTGAGGGCAGGACAAGAAGCAATGGGTGGAAACTAATCAAGGAGAGAAGCAACTTAGAACTAAGGAGAAATTTCCTGACAGTTAGAACAATTAATCAGTGGAACGTATTGCCTCCAGAAATTGTGAATGCTTCAACACTGGAAATTTTAAAGAAGAGATTGGACAACCATTTGTCTGAAGTGGTGTAGGGTTTCCTGCCTAAGCAGGGGGTTGTACTAGAAGACCTCCAAGGTCCCTTCCAACTCTGTTATTCTATTTCTACTCAAATTGCGGATAGTAGCATCAGAACAGAATAGATCAGAATAAAAAAGTTGAAGGGGCCTTTGAGATCTTCTAGTCCAACCCTTGCTCAAGCCAGAGACCCTATACTGTTTCAGCCAAGTGGCTGTCCAGTCTCTTCTTAAAAGCCATCAGTGTAATAGCTCCACCACCTCCATTCGTAATAGATGTCATTACAATACTATTTGTCTATTTGCCAGCTAGTGAGTTTCAGGTTTTTGAGATAGAGGGTCTGCAGAGGAGTTCTGTTTGCACTTACTTTGAATGCCCGTTGAAACATCTGTACAAACTGGAATCCCGATAGAAGCGGGTAAGTCCATGTGTGTAAAATTACATTTTTTTAATGCATCCAGGTTATGAATTTTAAAGATTATGGTTGTGCCCTTGGCTTCTTTCAGGGGTGAAATGCTCCTGGTTCGGACCGGATCACTCGATCCGGTAGCAATGGCGGTGCGTGGTTCGGAGAACCGGTAGCAAAAATCCCTGTGCCCCCCCACCATGCTCAGCTGAGTCACATGATCATCAGAGGCTTTTTTCCCCCCCTTTTTAAAGCATTTTTTCTACAACCTCTTCCGACGAAAAAATGCTTTTAAAAGTAAAAAAAAAAAGCCTCTGAGGATCGCGAGGCTCAGCTGGGATCGCAAGAGGCTTTTCAAAGCATTTTTTTCTGCAACCTCTTGGCCAAAGAGGTGGTTTAAAAAAATGCTTTGAAAAGTCTCTGACGATCCCAGCTGAGTTGCCTGATCGGCAGAGGCTTTTCAAAGCATTAGAAAAAATGCTTTGAAAAGTTTTTTTTTAAAAAAAAAGTTCGCCACGCCCACCCAGTCACATTACCCCCCCATCACCAAGCCACGCCCACAGAACTGGTAGTAACACATTTTACATTTCACCCCCGGCTTCCTTCAAATTAAAATGGGTAATTTCTGTATCACAACAAAAGCATTGAGTTTGCCGAGCTCTTGATCGGAGTCAATGAAGTTGTTCAAAGCAGGCAACTCTTAAAATGGAAAAAAATACCCTGCCTCTGTCACCAGTTCCACCTTGGAGACGTCAAGTTTTAATTTGATCGCTGAGCCATCGGTTCATGTCGCATCTCTAAATGCGGCACTGTTAGAGCCTCTATCCCTAACTCTAGGTTACGTCAACTTCCGTCAGCAGTATCCAGAACTCTTTGAAAACCTGGTGCCCGAGGCAGTACGGAGTACCATTGAAGCTGGCTACCCTGGCATTTTGTGCAACAGGGATAAATACGGTCGGGTGGTACTGCTCTTCAACATAGAGAACTGGGATTATGAAGAGATCACGTTTGACGAGGTTGGTATTTGTTCGGGAAAGGTGTTCATCTTTTTGCAAGCTTTTTCTAAGCCTTTTAGCAATCATAATTGCTAATGCAGGGAAAGCGCTGTGGCTCTCCAGATGTGGCTCAATATCGGCGATTGCCGCTATTTCTCATCTTTGGCAAGGCAACATCTGGGACGGAGAACCTCTGGGTGCAAACTGCAAACAGAAAAGGGAAATGCCATGTAGCTTGCCTGCTATGATCTTTTTTTATGCTCTTCTTCTTAGGCGGGGTTGCTATGTTAAGTTTGGTGTATAAGACACACCTATGTCCGCACAGACTTTTCTTCTGCCACGCAGGTCTGGGACATATTTTAATATTATTGGTTAAAGGCTGATAGTTTTCCTTTAAATTTCCTCAAAATTAAATTTTAATTTCCTATCAGCTGGAAATTGCATGCTGGTTTTACTGAGTCATTGTCTGCAATAAACATGGCTGTTTGAAGTTTGGCTTCTTCTCTGTATCCCTACTCCCACGTGTACCATTTTCACCCCCTTTTAGAGGGGGGAAAGGTGCGTCTTATACTCTGAAAAATACGGTAGGTAACACCATCAGCACTGATAATGTTACCTAGTTTGGTAATGAAACATCTGCAAGAAAACAACTAAGCTTAGAGAGCACCAAGGACCCCACAAATCCAATCCTATCCTCTTTGATGATGATTACGACTTTACTTGCATCACCAATGCATAGTTTTATGGCTGGTGTTTCAAAGCCAAGGCGGTAGAGGAAGGTCCATGAATGTGCCGGAGCCTGAGCTGCTTACTCCCCAATGGTTTTACTACAGATCCTCCGTGCCTACTGCGTGATCTTGGAGAAGCTGCTGGAGAACGAGGAAACTCAAATCAACGGCTTCTGTATCATTGAGAACTTCAAGGGATTCACCATGCAGCAAGCCTACGGTATCAAGCCTTCTGAGCTGAAAAAAATGGTGGACATGCTACAGGTGAGCCTGATCTAATTGCCATGGCAAGCTGCAGGGATGGAACAACAGCTGGAAATTGCCCTAAATTAAGACAATCATCCTAGAACCTCGATGGCGAACCTATGGCACACGTGCCACTGGGGGCACACAGAGTCCTCTCTGCAGGCACACGAGAGATAGCCCCAGCTGCACTCTGCTGCGCATGCACACGTGCCTCGTGCCAGCCAGCTGGTTTTTGGGTCTCTGTCATGCATGAGCGGTGGGCAGAGTGCATGCGGGAGATGCGTGCGTATACGGGGGCATACATGTGGGTTTGCACATGATTGTGCGGGGGTCATGCATGTGTGCATGGGGGTCATGCACGCATGCACAGGGGCGGGGCACATGCATGGGGGGCACATGTGGGGGGGGGGGTTACACGCATGCATGGGAGGCAAGGCTTGCAGGGAGGCAAGGCTTGCAAGGCTTGCAGACCACCCCAACGATGCCCTTGAAGTGATGTCCCGGTGCCTGGAGGCCGTGCGGATCTGGATGGGGAAGAACAGGCTCAGACTCAATCCATCCAAGACCGAATGGCTGTGGTTACCGACGTCCCGATATAGTCAGCTGGTACCATCGCTGACTATTGGGGGCGAATCATTGGCCCCCACAGAGAGGGCGCACAATTTGGGCGTCCTCCTGGATTCACGGCTGTCCTTAGAAGACCATCTGACGGCTGTGTCCGGGAGGATTTTTCATCAGGTTCGCCTGATCCGCCAGTTGCGCCCCTTTCTGGATCGGGACTCCTTACTCACGGTCACTCATGCCCTTGTCACCTCCCGCCTGGACTACTGTAATGCTCTCTACATGGGGCTCCTCTTGAGGAGCACCCGGAGGCTCCAACTGGCGCAGAGTGCAGCCGCGTGGGTGGTGATGGGAGTAACATGGCGCTCTCATGTGACACCGCTCCTGCGTGAGCTGCACTGGCTCCCGGTGGTCTTCCGGGTGCGCTTCAAGGTGTTGGTTACCACCTTTAAAGCGCTCCATGGCTTAGGACCCGGGTACTTACGGGGCCGCCTACTACCTCCAATAGCCTCCCACCGACCGGTACGCTCCCATAGAGAGGGGCTCCTCCGGGTGCCGTCGGCCAAACAATGTCGACTGGTGGCCCCCAGGGGGAGAGCCTTTTCTGTGGGAGCACCCACTATCTGGAACGACCTCCCCCCAGAGATTCGGCGGATCCCGGATCTTCGTGCTTTCTGCCGTGAGTTAAAAACTTTTTTATTCCATCAGGCGGGCCTGGCATAATATCTCCCCTTTTTATAAGAAAATTTTAAATTTCATAATCCAAATTTTTAGATTCGAGACATATGTTTTAAAAAACGGGTTTTGAATTGGGGCAATTATTTAATTCGGTTTTAATTCGGTTTTAAATTTTGTATTTATGTTTTTTATCTTTGCCTGTTCACCACCCTGAGTCCCCTCGGGGAGAAGGGCGGTATATAAATCTAATAAAAGTAAAGTAAAAGTAAGGGGGGGGTCATGTGTGCATTGCATTATGGGTGTGGGCACGCACATGCCTGTATTCGTGCGCGCAAGTATGCTTTGGGCGCTTGGTGCTGAAAAGGTTAGCCATCCCTGTCCTAGAATATATGGGATAGCAGTACAGAATGGAGCCCTAGGGAAGGGTTGAAGTCAATGGACTTCTGCAATATTCTTTGCCATCTAACGAAGGAGCTTCAGGAAATCCTTTGGGTCAGGTCTGTAGAGATTCTCAGTCATCCAGGTCATGGTTGTCCCAAAGGGTTTTTTTTTTAAAATTTGATTTATATGCCGCCCTTCTCCGGAGACTCAAGGCGGCTTACAGTGCGTTAAGCAATAGCCTTCATACTTTTGTATATTTTATACAAAGTCAGCTTATTGCCCCCACAATTTGGGTCCTCGTTTCACCTACCTTAGAAAGGATGGAAGGCTGAGTCAGCCTTGAGCCTGGTGGGATTTGAACTTGCAGTAATTGCAGCCAGCTGATCTTAATAACAGTGAATTAGTCCACTGCGCCACCAGGACTCTTTTTTTTTTTTCAGGAGGCAACTGAACTTCTTTGTTTTTTTTTCTTTTGAAGACGTTTCTTGGAAACTTGGATGAGAAGTTTCGCTTCTCATCCAAGATGCTTCTTTAGCTCTGACAGTCCCGTCCTTCCATCCCCCACTATCTTGTCTTGGATGAGAAGCGAAACGTCTTCAAAAGAAAAAAAAAACAAGAAAATCCAGTTGCCTCCTGAAAAAGCACCTTTGGGTCAGGATTTACAATAACTCAGTTGCCTGTATGTAAACGATAAGACTATGCGGATCTTTGCAGGGTTGCTTTGCTTTAACCAAGTTGCATGGTTCAGTCTGCTCTTTTGTGCTCTTGATTAATGGATGCAATCAGCAAACCCCAAGAAGGTTGGATTTAGCTGTAAAGACCCACCCCATCGATCATGTTAAGAAAATAGCTAAGTCTGAGCTAATCTATTTGGTCCACCTAAGTCTTCCATGCCTGCATTGCGAGATGGGTGGCAAATATATTTGATATACATAAATAAAAATAAATATTATAAAACTCTCTGTCCAAGATTGGCAGCACAGAGAACTCTTCTCAAACACCCCCTTACCAGAAGTCGGTTTCAGCAGGTTCTGACCAATTCTGGAGAACCGGTAGTGGAAATTTTGAGTAGTTTGGAGAACCGGTAGTAAAAATTCTGACTGGCCCCGCCCCCATCTATTCTCTGCCTTCCGAGTCCCCACCTGATTGGGAGGAAATGGGGATTTTGCAGTATCCTTCCCCTGGAATGGGGTGGGAATGGAGGTTTTACAGTATCCTTCCCCTGCCACGCCCACCAAGCAATGCCACGCTCACCAAGCCACGCCCACAGAACTGGTAGTAAAAAATTTTTGAAACCCACCACTGCCCCTTAGAGTAATCAAACCGTAGACCTGGTTGAAAAAGACCAGTTAACTTTTAGATGATAGGAGAGAGAGATATTGCTACCATCTAGAGAAGAGCCGTGGTGGGACAGTGGTTAGAATGCAGTATTGCAAGCTAACTCTGCTAACTCTGCCGACTGCCAGCAGTTCGATCCCAACCAACTCAAGGTTGATTCAGCATTCCATCCTTCCAAGGTCGGTAAAACAAGGACCCAGATTGTTGTGGGCTGACTCTGCTGACTAAGTGCTATTGCTATTGCTAGAGGTCACCTGCCTTGTTGTAAGCTGGGCCTGGTGATCTTAGCCTCGCCAGGACTCTCTTGCAAAATATGAGACTTTTCCAGCTACAAATGGACACGAGGGGATGGAGATGACTTCCTGGTCCCAAATCATTCCTTTTTTGACCCAGTGGCTGAGATTGTGCCCTGACAGAATCATCAATGGGGAGATTTGACTAGTTGAGCGGATGAGGTCTTGTGTGAACAGGGCTAAGAAGGAATCTTGGTTTCTGGATAGATGAGATCTTGCTTAAGACACCTTCCATTTTTCTGGCTTTCACGCTTATCTTTGGAATTCCCAGGATTCCTTTCCAGCTCGATTCAAGGCCATTCATTTCATTCACCAGCCATGGTATTTTACCACCACCTACAACGTCGTCAAACCATTCCTGAAGAACAAGCTTCTGGAAAGGGTGAGTTGTACCACCGAAGACTGCACAATGTCAGGTTAATGTCGGGTTAATGTCAGGCTTCCAAGTAACAACTCCCAACGAAAGGAGACGCCGAGGCTTGGATTTCCTCCATTTTATTAGAGATGTCATATTGGCACATCTGGGGAAACCCGAATCTGAAAGCTTCCAGGGTTTCCCCACCCAAAGGAAAGTTCAAGTCCCTGCCCAAAACCCACATGTCCATCCCATGGTCCAATTACAGCATGGTCCCAACTGGACAGGCCTCCCAATTCCAGCCCTCCAGATGCAGGGCAAGATGGCCTTGACCAGGGGTCAGCAACCTGTGGCTCTGGAGCCGCATGTGGCTCTTTCACCCCTCTGTTGTGGCTCCGTCATTCAAAATATGTGTCGCAACCGCCAATGTGTGATACCTGCCGGCACGCGATTTATTGAGCTTTTCAACCTCCGGTAGGCCAACCATGGATAAATCAAAGAAAAGTAAAGTTTCAGAAGAAAACAGAATGTTTTGTTCTGTTAGTTTTGTGAAATAGTCAGGCATGGGAAGGCTTTTGTGGCTCCCGGTGTTTTCCTTTCTGTGGGAAACAGGTCCAAATGGCTCTTTGATTGTTTAAAGTTGCAGACCCCTGGCCCTGACTCTCTGAGAAAGGAATGTTATTATGACTACGCATCAGTCCGTGCTCCATCCAATCCCCGCTCCCAGTTTCCCACACTAGGAAACATGGCAGACCTGAAAGCACGACAACAGAAATGGCATCCCAGCCTGACACACAATAGTACAGGTAGCCTTCTGCTTATCACCACAATTCGGACCAGAATTTCCATCGCTAGGCCAGTTTTTTAAAAATAGAATAAGCAGCTCCAAAGGAACTCTGGCTTTCTTCTTCTCATGCCTTCCCTCTTTTCCTTTCTTACTCAGGTCTTCGTGCACGGGGATGAACTTGCCACCTTCTTTCAAGAGATAGATGCTGATATCTTGCCGGCTGATTTTGGAGGCAACCTGCCCCGATATGATGGCAAAATGATCGCCGAGAAGCTTTTTGGGGTCTGGATGGACACTGAAGACACAACTCTCTAAAAATGAACAGCCCGAGGGGGAAGATCAGCCTCCGTTTTTTCTTTGAAATGCAGGGCAGCGTAGTTCTCAACGTATAACCCAGATTAGGACCAGGAATTTCCACTGCTACCACAGGCGTTTTGTTAAGCGAGCAGCACACAGTTTTAGAACCTTTTTTTTTGGGGGGGGGGCTATGGTTGTTAAGTGAATCACACGGTTGGATCAGTTGAATCCACATTCTCCCATTGATTTTGCTACCGGGAAGCTGACGCGATCACATGCAACCATCGTAAACACAGCCCGTGGCCTAAATTTTGATCATGTGACCATGGGGGGGGGATGCTGCGCCAGTCGTAAGTGGAATGACCAGTTGTAAGTCACTGTCCCCCCCCCCCAGGTGATATTGTAACTTCAAACGGTCACTAAATGAATGGTTGTAAATTGAGGACTACCTCGATCGATGGGTCATACCGATTGTGATCACAAGCTCTATCTCTTTCATTCCTCGTTTTCACCCTCTCTCAGCCATCAAAGGCAGAGCCCTCCCCCATAACCCCCCTTCCCAAACAGGTGCTGTTATCCTAGCTCAGCCTTCCCTAGTGAGGATAACAAAGCAAACCGGAGGAGAAGACCATAGATCATGGAATTGCGCATCTACAAAGAAGGCACTATGGCTAGTTTGGTTCCCTTTGAGCCTAACCGCTGGTGTGTCCAATGGACCAGTTTATCGGCCTTATTCGGATTGGGGCATTGGAAAAGTATGTCTTCATTCAGTTGTATATTTTAGGGCAGTGATGGCGAACCTTTTCAGCACCGAGTGCCAAATTGGAAAGCTCATGCTCGCATGCGCGCGCGACCCACCTAGTCTTCGGGTTTCCAGGGCTCCGGCACGCACGAAAATCAGCTTGCCGGTGTGCATGCACATGCTGAAAACCGAAAGAGCAGCTGGCGACGGTGTACGTGCCCAGAGAGGGCTCTGCGTGCCACCTCTGGCACACGTGCCATAGGTTTGCCATCACGGTTTTAAGATCACGTTAGTGGACGTTGGAAGATGGCTCTAAGTTGTGTGTGTGGAGGGAGCACAGGAAGAATTCCTTTGGAACAGAATAGGAAGTCACTGCAGAAACCGTGCAGGCCGACTGAAATATTTTTTCCAGTATTTTTCCAGTATAAATTATGAGTTTCGTAGCCAACAGAAATGGTTCCAATAGCGTGCATGCTTTTGGCTTAAGTTGCTTTAGTAAACGAAATGCGCCAATCACGAGGATTGTTTGTACGCTCCGTGCTTTAAAAGACCAACGTACTTTAAGCAATTAGGCAGGGCAAATCCGAGACAGATGTATTTTTGTCTTCTTTTGCTTACTTTATTGGGTTTCAACAGCTTATCCCCCGGGGGAAGAGCCGTACCTCTCAAAGACAGAGCCCTGACTTTGCATTATGGGAGGTCCCAGGCTCTGCTTTCTACTTTCTTCACATATAACTGGGAGGAAAAAAAAAACTTACGTAAGTCAAGCATCATCTTGCAATTTTTCAGAACCACCATCATCTCATGCCTGCCTGAAATCTCTCAAGGTTCTCATCTCGTCCTCTTGAAAGTCTCAGCTAAGAAGAAATCATGAGACTTTGCAGCCTCTTACATAACTTCATCCCCTTCAAAAATAGTTTTTGTTAAGATCACCTTAATTTGATGGAAGCTTCGACGGATGCTGAAGGCATTTTGATAACTGCCCAAGTACCACCCTGGTTTTGACCACTTATCACAACATGTAACTCTAGCCTCTGGTTCTTACTATTTTTCTTACTATTAAGTCCTGGGTTTGTTTAAACACTGCGCCAAAATTATATTACAGGTAGTCCTTGACTTATGTCCCTGAGACACCGCAACCGTCATACGTAAATAGTTGCTGAGCGCCTGAATTTTGAACATGTGATCAAATGGGTTGCTGCTAAAATTGCAAAGCGCAAGGATTGATTGCAAGTCACTTTTTTCAGTGCCTTTTGTAACTTCGCTCGCTAAATAAATGGTTGTAAGTTGAGGATTACTTCTTCTGTATAGCAACAGCACTTAGACTTATATGCTGCTTCGCAGTGCTTTACTGCCCTCTCTAAGCGGTTTACAGAGTCAGCGTATCACCCTTAACAATCTGGGTCCTCATTTTACCAACCTCGGAAGGATGGAAGGCTGAATCAATCTTGAGCCGGTGAGAATCGAACTGCTGGCAGCTGGTAGAATTAGCTTGCAATACTGCATCCAACCACTATGCCACCACACCTCTTCATATCCGGCCTCTCATTTGTCTTCCCTGCTCATTCCTCAAGATAATCCTAGAGAAGAGTACAGGCTGTGTATGTGGGGTGGGGGGGTGGGGGTTGGTTAGTGGAGGTTAGTGGAGCCACAAAGGTCCTAACCGGAAGCCCCCCATTCAATTCTGGAGCCAACCGGAAGTCCGGTTCCCCCACCATAGTCTCCTCCTAGTGCGGCTTCCTTTTTCCTCTGCTGACCGGAAATCCAGGTTCCCCCACCATAGTCTCCTCCTAGCGTGGCATCCTTTTTCCTTTACCTGTCCTAACCGAAAGCCGTATCAATTGTGGAGCTGACAGGCGACAGGGAGCCGCAGCAGAGGGATGAAAGAGCCACATGCGGCTCCAGAGCTGCGGGTTGCCGACCCCTGGGTTAGTGGATCCTTCAGTCACATGCATCTGAAGATGGTTATCTAATCTGGCCATCTCGCACAGAAGGAAACATTCCGCTTCTCCTCTGTCACATGCTCAGTTTTAAAGACAGTGGTCCATTGCAATTTCCCCAAGTGTAAAATTCAAACCAGGAGCTCAGAGAGAGATATGATCAGTTAACCTACTTATCCGCATATCCTCCGCTTGGGGCGATACCCCTTTGTGGTTTGTCAAGGCCATAAATGGAAAGCAAGAATGCTGTCCAAAGAGTAGTCCTTTCTTGTTCCACGAAATCAGATCCGTAACGGTCACCCTCTCTTTCCCTACCCTGCTCCACATGGCTTAAAAATGCTAGGCTTGTTGGATTGGTGGAACAGGCCAACAGGGATAACTCCGAAATAGAAACCATTGGAAGAAACCTACAAGAGGGTCATTCATGAGAAGACTTTGGCGCCGACTCAAGCTAAACAGGACGTACGCTCTGAGGCTGCAGAGAGAAGTGGGGGAGCTTTCTGCTCACCTCCATAGCATAAATTCACTCTCTGGGAGACATAGAGAGAGGGGAGAGAGGGGATCAGATGTTCCTTTGCCATCTCTCAGACATTAACTCCCACAGGAGACGGGCGAGATGGAGACCTCCGTTTCTCAAAGTTAGCAGATACCTGGGAACTGCTGAATTCCTTAGTTTTTTCAACTTGTGGCTTGCTCTAAACCCAGACAGGGCATAACGATCTTCCCCCAACTCACGGAAAATTTAAACATTCATTCCCCAACCCCCCTGAGAAGTGGGAGAGGAATTTAAACAGATCCCTTGCAATCTAGCAATATGATGTACTTATTTAATCAGGCCTTTAGACTAGAAGTCTTGAGAACGCTGTCACTGTGTGTGTTGCATGCAGAAGAGAAACTGGTTTTCAAAAATCTCCTTTGTCATATACAACTTTGCCCGTTTTTTTGTCTCACATTCTGTTTCCTTCAAATTATTTTTCTTCTGGTTTATTGATATTTCCTAAATCTCCAGATGCATGGTATTTTCAACTTTTCCTACTATTTTTTATGGCTCCTATTATTTCTTTTTACATCGAGTACTACGGTTAATTGTCTCTTTATGGCATACAAGCATGTTAGCCAAAATGTCACTAATACAAAAACACACTTATCTGTTTGTAAATTCTTAGCTGATTTTATGGGAAATCTGGCAAAGGAACTATCTGCAATAGATGCTGTACTATGTTATTTCACTTCACGCTTCCTAAACTGGGAAACATACAAAAAGTTAAATTACACTGCAGTATTTCCAGTCAATTATAAATAGCGAGCTAAATTAAATGCGTAAAATAACAAATTATGTGTCTTCAAGATCATCCCTCTTAACATTCAACATTTGTCAACCTTAAAATGGGAGCACCCATTGGTTACCATTCTCCAGAGATTTGTGGTATTATAATTTCAGACACAATAAACAATAAACTATTTCAGGTTAAAGTATGTGTTTGTTCAATGTGCATATTGAACAGAGACTGATTATTTGCAGTTAAGTATCGGAATCGGAAATAACACCAATGAATTTGGCTCTGTCACCCAATAACAATTCTGCATTTGTTTGTTTTTTTTGGTAGTTTGACCTCTGGGGAAAAATAAGACATACAGGAAATCTAGATTCCAAGTCTACTTTGTTGTTGTTGGTTGCGAAATCATGTCCGACCCATCGCGACCCCCATGGACAACGTTCCTCCAGGCCTTCCTGTCCTCTGCTATCCTCTGGAGACCATTTAAGTTCACGCCGACTGCTTCAGTGACTCCATCCAGCCACCTCGTTCTCTGTCATCCCCTTCTTCTTTTGCCCTCAATCTTTCCCAGCATTCGGCTCTTCTCCAGGGAGTCCTTCCTTCTCATTAGGTGGCCAAAGTATTTGAGTTTCATCTTCAGGATCTGGCCTTCTAAAGAGCAGCCAGGGTTGATCTCCTCCAGGACTGACCGGTTTGATCGCCTTGCAGTCCAAGGGCCTCGCAGGAATCTTCTCCAGCACCAGAGTTCAAAGGCCTCCATTCTTTTGATGCTCAGCCTACTTATTACTCAAGCCTATTTATTCCTGTCCAAATAAAGTTAAATGATGAGACACCACCCTCATTGCGAACTCAGTTAACGTCTTTATTATTTTTTTTAAGCAAAGAAATTCCATTGAATCAAATAACAAAATTACTGTTCTGCAATAGCCTTGATTGATCACACACACAAAACAAACAACAACAACAACAAAAAAGAGAAATATATCAAGGACACACTTTTCTAAACTGGAAAGATTAGCAGATTTAGAAAAAAATTGCATTGCTAGTTGCAAAAACGTCACCCCCTCAGACAAACCGGTTCAAACGACGGAACCGGTAGTGAGGATCACACACAAAAATTCTCCAGGGCAGCATTTTTTATTTCCAAAAAGGAATTTGGAATTGTGGAAGTTATGGGCTCCCCTAATAGGTCACGGAACCCAAAATTGCCGATAAAAATAAAGCAGAATCAAAGTCCAACAGCTTTTTTTTAAAAAGAAAAAAGAAAAAAGGGGGTGGGAAGAGTCAAAAACGCTCAACTTACTCCAATAAGGCAGCTGCAGTGACACAAATGAAAAAAGAGCACAGGTGCCGGTCAAGCTTCCTGAGGTGTTAGGTCCCTCTATTAGGACATGTTCAAGAGGAAAAGAAGGAAAAGAAAAAGAGCGTAATAAATCAGGATTTCCCCTCTTTTAAAAATTGTGCTTTTTTTTTTTTTTAAAATCAGGAGAAAAAAGATTTCCCAAAACGCCTACATGGATTTGCTATCAAACGCAACCCATTCTAAACAGCTGGA
This sequence comes from Ptyas mucosa, assembly GCA_012654045.1. Taxonomy (NCBI): domain Eukaryota; kingdom Metazoa; phylum Chordata; class Lepidosauria; order Squamata; family Colubridae; genus Ptyas; species Ptyas mucosa. Next base: position 1,323,144 of record WNWU01000101.1, read on the forward strand.
ATGACGCTAGCTTGGAAGGTCAGGAAAAAAAATAAATAACGTATGGATACGACCCGTTGAGTGGGTTAATTTCTCATACGTTTCAGGCAATGTTATGACTTACTTACTCTTTGATATGAAACTGGACCTCTCTGGATAATGGCACGATTTGTTTGGACAAACCCAGATGTTACTGGGTACAACATCAAAACAAAAGCAAAATGAAAGCCGCGCCCTCAAATACAAGGTTTTTGTCCGTAGTTCAGGAATCCCGAGGGGCGTTGGGAATAGTTGTGTTCTACTAAGACTGGAATCAAGTAAAGCTGCTGGGACTTTGGAGGTCCTAGGACGTGAGGATCTGAAAGGAAATAAAAATAACATATCCTCTGGTAGATCAAAGAGAAAAAGGAAGGGGAATGGCAATTCTCTGTTCCAGCTTAGCCAAATGCTGCCCATGGATGTTTGTGCCCTTGAATGAAACCAGCAGAAAGAACAGAAACATTTAAAATGGAATACACATAATTCTCTAAGGAGATTCTTCCCCAGCTGATTTATTTTTTATTTTACCATGAATCTCATCAAGGACACTTCAAGGGAAAAGAAAAAGAAAGGAAGAAAAAAAAAAGACAGACTTAAATCAAATTAATTCCAGGCAGAAACACATATAGCACAAAGATAGTTTTGCAAAGAACAAAAGAAGGCGAAGGGCTCCGATGTCAGCACAGCGCTGGGTGAGAATCCTTTCCTTTGCAAAAGTGAGCAAAGAATTCTCCCCTCTCCGGTTGCTCTAACCAGCAACAAACTGCCTTTCGTTCTGATTAAGAGGGTCTGCAGGAAGTGAACTGGGTTTGCTTATTAAGACCATCACGTTAACATACGCAAAAGAAATAGAAGGCGGGAGGAGGGAAAAAGAATAATAAAATGATATGGACCCCTTGAATTTTCCTCTTTTTTTTGATTATCACTGCTAACTGTCAGGCTATTCATTCCGATTTAAAGTCAAGCTGTCTCGTTGAGGTATTTTCCTATGATAAAAATCCCACCCAGGGACTGGAAGCTCCTCCGTTCTTGCACATCTAAAGGAAGTGAACAATAACGGAGCTCACATCGTTCTAACAATGCAATCTAAGCAAAAAAACAAAAACACCACCACTCTCGTGTTTTGGTCTCTGTATGCGTGAGACAGTTTGGGACGTGTGCTTTTAAACAATTTTTTCCTTATTTTTTTTTTCTTGTTTGACACACGTATGCACATCAAGCAGGTATCTGGGACTAACACATCACTGGGCTGTGTGACCTGGAGAACACCTGGTCACGTAGGCCTTTAGATCAGAAATTCAGAATATCAGAAAGAGGCAATGTTTCTGAGGCCAAGCAGGCACTGATCTAGCTGCTATGGGAATAGCAGTGCCATCCCTAGAAGAATAGGGCCAGGATTTTCAGCCCTGCTTTTAAAAAAAAACAATATACAGATGAAGCTACCAGAGACTTAATGCACCAATGTTACAGTACTTGTTTTAAAGACGGCAGAGATAATGTGGCTGAATTTCAGCACACGTTAAATGGAATGGGAATGGAAGGTGAAACACGGTCTATTAGTTGGCTACTCCTGTTTTACATGTAGACCTAAGGAACACTTGTAAACTAGCGTGTATTTGGGAAATGCACATTTGACCCATCACAAGGATAACTTCAATGCAAAGACAAGCTGCCAAGATATTAATTCTAGCACAGAGGTTGCCAGGAAAGAGTTCGCTTCTATCTTTTGGCCAACTAGCAAAAGTTGACACAGGATGAACTGTTGAGCTGCAACAACTCATCGGGGGCACTGATGCAATTCTCAACACCGCCTTCATTAAAAGGGGGAGTATGACGGGCTCACCCCAAAATGTATGAGCAGTAATGGCTCCAGATGCAAAAAAAAAAAAAATCTTCAGTGGAACAATCACCAAATTCCGAACATGCAGAGAAATTCCCTCAAAAACGATCTGGTCCAGAGGTTTCCTTTTAACTGAGTTTAAGATAAATGGTGGGAAAACAAAACCGGATTTGTTTCTTTCAAGCAATATTCTGTTTCACTAAAATAAAAAAGGTTTAATGTCATCTAGGCATATAAATTGGCAACTACCTTTTGTTGGTCGATTTCTCATCGTTCCAATCTTTTCCTTACAGAATTATTTGGGGAGGGGGGAGGAGAGGGGTTTAGAATTGAATTTACCACGATCCAACATGGGTTTCTTTTTCATTGATGCAGCAGAAAAGATCCAATTTGTGACTTAAAAGACATTTCTTTGACGGTGTGACTTACTGAAAAGTTTTGATTTTCCTGATAACAGCTGGGACATGCAAGGGTCTTATTACATTTACAGTACGGAGCAAGCAAACATTATTTTCCAAGGGGTCGAGTAGTTCTAAATGAATTTAAGTCATGAAAGCAATCCTCATTGAAATTGCTGCATTATACAACTGCACAACCTTGCAGCCCAATGTCCAAAATTTAAACAAGGAAAGGATTAAATTCCTTGTCTTATTGTGCACAAAATCTGCACCTGGTTGAAAAGAAAGATAAAGGCAAACTCTACTCATCAGCATAAAGGCTAGTAAGTGCCTTTACTTGCAAGGAATTTTATAATTTTAATCCATTGCAATTATTTTATCAACTGATGCTCCTTCAGGGTTGTTGAAATATATTATCCCCAGCCATTAAGGAACAGCTATCAGGAATTGATGGGAGAGCACCAGATTAGAAAAAAGCCTAATTTCATTACATTTATTTCAAATACAAAGCACACTAAAGTTATTATCCTGAAGACGGAAACGATGAGAAATGGTGTGAAGATTCTTATAGCCTGCTTTTTAATACATCGTTCAGGTGAGGAAAAATAAGTCATGTTTCAATTCCTATTTTATATATTGCAGCAAAGAAAACAGTTGAAACATCTCGGGTTTTTTTTGTTTGTTTGTTTGTTACTTAAATGGAAAGAAGCATTTGAGGCCATTAAAATGTTCTTCTGCAGCTAAAATCGTATGCTTATCTTGGATTTGGTTAAAAAGAAATGCTAAAAAAAGCAAATTACCATATTTTTCGGAGTATAAGACGCACCCTTTTCCCCCCTAAAAGGAGGTGAAAATTTAGGTGCGTCTTATACACCGAATGTAGCCCCGCCCACCCACTGGCCCCCAACCTTTGGCCTCTGCCTCGCAGCAGTTACCTCCTTGCAAGCAAACAGCAAGAAAAAACAGTTCCTTTCAGCTTCAGCACAACCTAATTAGCACAAGTTGATTGGATCGGCCTCCCAACTCTCAGCTGATTTGCTCTCAGCTGTTTTGCGCAGGGCTCTGCTGCTTGCTGCAAAGAGGTAAATTGCTGGAGCAGATTTTTTTTCCCCCTGTGCTAATCAAGCTGTGCTGAAAACGAAACTGAAAGTAAAGCAGTCTGTTTGCTGTAAGGAGGCAAAATTGCTCAGAGGCAGAGGGAGATTTCTTTTCCTCACCAAAAAAGGTAGGTGCATCTTATACTCCGAAAAATACGGTAGGAAGACTGATAAGCAAAATGAGAAGACTGATAAGCAACCATGATGTTGGAGTGGGGGAGAAAGAAACTTAATTTTTAGAAATATGCGGCCTATGCCTCCTACGTGAGAACAAAATAGAATCTGAATTCATTTATTCTGCTTCAGTCACAGAGTCTGTTGAACAGGTCAAGACTGCTTTCAGCCTGGAGCACTTTAATTCCTGATTCAAGAAACCTCTGCTACAGGCAATTATTGCTCAATTTAAAACAAACAAACAAACAAGAAAGAAATCCTCACATAGTTACATTTTTTAGAATCTCAAAACCGACTGGGAAGATTACCCCATACATTTATTTTCAAGACTTCCTAAGTTTTAAAAAAAAACACACACACAAGTGCCTGCTATAATTAAAGTGTCTAGGCAGCAAAAACAAAAGGTAGAAGCAATAAAGTGCTAACTATTATAGGGATTATAATGCGGGTGGGGGTGGGAAATGACTGTTCAAATGTAAACTGAAAGACGCCGTAAGCAAGGAACAGCAAAGCGGCAGTTCAAAAACAGAACTGCAGTTGAAAAAGAGTCGAATCGCAACGTTTCACGGTCTTAAGTAATCCAGGCTTCCGAATATATGTGTTTGTGTGTGTGTGTGTGTATGTGTGTATGAATAAAGGTTTTTTTCCCCCCAGCTTTAGGATTGGAAACTTGCTCAGTACAAAAATCTGTTTTCTCTATTCTACAGCAGCAAAAAAAACCTGCTTCTCCACTGCATCTGTATTATTGCATCTCGCCCTAAATTGCCGATGTCACTAAGCTGAAAATTCAAACGAGCACCTTTGGATACAGGGAACTGCAGAAGCCACTAATAGTTAAAGGCAGAGGTCTTCAAACTTGGCAGCTTTAAGACCTGTGGACTTCCAACTCTCAGAATTCTCCAGCCAGCGATGGAGTTGGAAGTCCACAGGTCTTAAAGCTGCCAAGTTTGAAGACCTCTGAGTTAAGGCATACAGTACATTTCCCCCCCACCCCCCAAGAAATAAAAAAAAATCTACCTCTTTAAACCAAGACAGTTGTGGCTTTCAAAATCTTACTGCACTGCTCTAGTAGGCCTCCATCCTTCGCATATAAAAATTCTCTAAAAGAAAGAAAAACAAAAACAAAACAACAACAAAAAAAAGAACAGACAACTTCGATGGTCACTGGGGTTTTTTTTTTTTTTCACTTACAGACAGTATTAAAAGGCCTGGTCTAGGAGCACTCACGACTCTTATTTTTTTAAACAGAACGCCTCGTTTTAGAAAAGGCAACGATCAAAAGGCTACTTGCTTGAACGTCAAGTAGTAAACAGAGTAGGGAATCTTACCGCCGAGTCATTCCCCCCCCCCAAAAAAGCTTCCTACCTACGTGGAAGGGGAAGCTTTTCCCCGCGAGAAAAAGAGCAAAAGCGCGTGATTGAATGCACTCAAGTCAAGAATTCCGGGATGATCCAAACGGTGTTTTTGTTTTTTTTTTTCCAAAAGAACATTGCAAACCCTTGAAATGCATCAAACACGGAAGAGTGATAGTTCCTCCTCCCTCGAGGGAGGGGGGGAGGGAGTGTGACGGGGGGGGGGGGGGGCGGCGAGATTCCGGAAATTCAAATTCCCCATCGTTCTCCCCTGCTTTGCAAACGGCTGCACCGATGGGAGAGCCCGCCGAGATGATTCTATCGGTGCTCTTCTGCAGGTATATAAAGTTTCCCTTTTCTTAGGTGGCAACGAGGTGAAACATAAACCACAGAGAAAAGTACACTTCTATCTCGCTAGGCAAAGTTTTTTGTTTTTTGCAAAAAAAAACCACAACCAGACGAGGTTACTCTTGTTTTCTTGGAAAAGTGTAAGCGTTGGAACATCTTGAGTCTTTCCGAGATGTTCGGGTGTTGAAACTGGTTTTAAAACCCTTATAGTAAGCTACAGGCAGCAACTCCTCCAGGAGACCGGACGAGTCCCTGCGTTGCCTGCCAGCTTGCTTCCAAATCTGTTCCAAACAGCAACGCCTTGTGTTTTAGCTCTATTTTGGCATGAAACACTGCGGTCAAATGCCTACATTGAAGATGACCAGGCTTGGCCTAGAAAAAAGCAGGAAGGAAGGAAGGAAGATGAGAACTAAGTCGGAAACAACCTGAAAAGTCTTTGGGATTGTTTATTCTTGGCCGGACGATTGTTCCGTATCCGAGCAATGAGATTTATTCTTCTCCCATTGACAGATGGCGTCTGCGTATTGCACCACAAGCTTATCCATCCAAGTGAGGGGCTCAGGAAAAAGGACGGAGCCCTCAAAGAATCCCAGGTGGCCCCCGTGCAAGGGTAAAACAAACATGACGTTCTCCTGTTTTTCTGGAAAGAGTAAAAAAGAAATGAAGTTTAGAAAGCAATCTCGCTCGCTTTGGACTTTGCCGAAGTCTGTTTTCCAAGGTTTTGTTGTTTTCTTCGCTGGATTAAGGGGCAGCCACAAATTGATATACCGTGTTTCCCCGAAAATAAGACCCTGTCTTATATTTTTTTTGAACCCCAAAAGTGTTTATTTTGGGGTTCAAAAAAAATATAAGACAGGGTCTTATTATTTTGGGGTGCGTGGAGAAAGACAGGGCTCCTCTTGCCGTCTTACCTGGTCTCCAGCTCTGTCTCCCTAACCCTAACCGGAGGAAATGGTGGGGATCAGCTGCGCAAGCATTTAAATATTTTCGGGGAGGGCTTATTTTCAGAGGGGGGGGGCTTATTTTAGCCCGTGTGCTCAAAAGTCCAATTGGGCTTATTATCTGGGGAAGTCTTGTTTTCAGGGAAACAGGGTACCAACAGCAGTCATTATATCCTGATTAAAAAACCTGTTTCAGTCAAAATGAAAGCCAGGAAATTATAGAAATCAAATCCACTTTTGGGATCTCCAACTGATGTTTCTATTCCCCCCACTGACTATCACTAATTGTTGTATCTTTTTATTCTTGAGGAATGTATTTTATTTTCCTTGTGTACACTGAGAGCGTATGCACCAAGACAAATTCCTTGTGTGTCCAATCACACTTGGCCAATAAAGAATTCTATTCTATTCTATTCTATTCTATTCTATTCTATTCTATTCTATTCTACTCTACTCTACTCTACTCTACTCTACTCTACTCTACTCTACTCTACTCTACTCTATTCTATTCCTATTATTCCTATTCCTATTCCTATTCCTATTCTATTCACTCTTTTCTACACTGCATGTAGAATAGGATGCGGGTGGCATCCTACGAAGCAAACCGTAACGTGTGAAAAACTCACGACATTTTTTGTCCCGTGTCATCTCCTGTTGGCCAAAGCTGTGAAAAGAAGTCACAGCCTGCTTCCATGTGACCCAAAGGCCTACAGGCAGTCCTTGACTTACAACAATTGGTTTAGTGACCATTTTTAAGTTGCAAATGGCACTGGAAAAAAAAAGTGACTTATGACACTTGTGACTGTTGCAGCATCCTGTGGCCACGTGGTCAAAATTCAGACGCTTGGTGCCTGGTGTGTATTGATGATGGTTGCAGCGTCCCGTGGTCACATGATCCCATTTTGCGACCTTCTGACCAACAAAGTCCATGGGGAAGCCAGGTTCACTGTACAACATGTTACTAACTTAACAACTGCACTTAACAACAGTGGCAAGAAAGGCCGTAAAATGGGGTAAAGCTCACTGAACAACTTGTCTCGCTTAACAACAGAAATTCTAGGGCTCGATTGTGGTTGTAAGTCAAGGACTGCCTTTATTCTGCAGGGCATCACTGTAAATCAAATGAGTGGTGTGGGTGGCCTAGAGGTGGAGCTCTCGCCTCACAATCAGGAGGGGCTGTGAGTTCCATCCTAGGCAGAGGCAGATATTTCTCTCTCTGGGCACGATGAGAATATATCTGCTGAATATAACTCTGCATTGGAGACAGGAAGGGCATCCGGCCAGCAGAACACTTTGCTATCTCCAATCAGTTGCCCAGAATCCACCTTTATGGGGATTATGGGGTCATTCAAAGACGGTGATGATTACTGTAAATCGAATGCAAAGAGAAGTGAGAACACTGAGTTCACCTTGACACGTTGGGGTATATTCTACACTGTAGTAGGGTTGGAAAGAAAAGTTCAAGCAAAGGTTGGGCCTTACCTGAGAGGGCTCTTGGGATTGTTAAGAGGCTATCATGCACCAAAGGGTCATCAGCAGCATTAACCAGCAAGAGGGGAACAAAGATCTGAAGACAGAAAAGAGCAAGACGTGGGTTTTGACTGATTTATTTCATTAAAAAAAAAAAAAACCATGCATCCTGCTCATAATGTCCTAATGGAGGGCCACCGCTTAGGGCAGAGCTCTTCAAACTTGGCAGCTTTAAGACTTGTGGACTTCAGCTCCCAGAATTCTCCAGCCAGCTTAGCTGCCAAGTTTGAAGACCACTGGCTTAGGGAGACCTGAACATGCAGAAACTCACATCCTGTGAACAATGTTGACTTAGAAAACCAGGATATTTTGTTGAAAACTAAGTCATGGATGAAGAATACAATTCAGCCTGTCTTTGTCCCAATGTTTTAGTTACTGCTTCAGTAAGAACGCTTCAATTAACTGTTATACTACTGCTACTAATTACTATTAGTATAACAATGATCTAATTCTTTAGATAATCTTTAGATAATCATCATAAGGTAATTTCTACTGGATGTGCAACTGGTAGAATTTTCTGAATAGGAAAGCATACAATTCTGGGTCACTTCTGCGGTTCATTTAAATGGCATTTATTTATCTATTGAATTTATTCGCTGCCCATCTCGTTTCAAACGGCTCTGGGCGGCTTACAGCATAATAAGCATTTTTTAAAAATATTAAAAACATTCCCTGAGCCTTCCCTAACGGTATTCAACTAAGGTGAGGGAAAGGGAGACTTATATCCAAAATTATACCTAAACTAATTCACAGATACACCCTCATGGTGTTCATCTTCTTCCACGAGTTTTTTTTCACCCTTTGAGAAGGGATGGGGGAAGAACACATGAAAAAGCCAATTTATAGTCGTATTCAGTGGTGGGTTGCCCCCGGTTCGGACCGGTTCTATAGAACCGGTAGTAAAACCGGAGGGAGGCTCCGCCCACTGACCCTGACATCATCAGAACACTTCTGAGCATGTGCGGCCCCGTTGCGAACCAGTAGTAAAGGTAAGTAGAATCCACCCCTGGTCATACTTGATGTGAATAAACTGCAACATTACTAATTATTACAGAGTTAAGGAGAAACTTCCTAAGAGTGAGGACAATTAACCTGTGGAACAGCTTGCCTTCAGAAATCATGGGCGCTCTATCACTGGATGTTTTTAAGAGGAGAGTGGACAGTCACTTCTCTGAAGTGGTATAGGTTCTCCTGCTTGAGCAGGGGGCTGGACTGGAAGACCTCCCAAGTCCCTTCCAACTCATTTGCGAAGATTGACTTGAATGTTTTCCAGGGGCAACTACTTGCTAATATACCAGCGTGAGGGTCACGGAATATAGGCAGGAATTTGTGCTGAACAATTTCATATGAATTATTCAGAAGTTTGAATCAGGATATGAAAAGAATAAATCCCATCAAATTTATTTCCAGTTCCAAAATTTCTTTGTTGCTTTCTATTTTCATTACCTTAAAAAGGTAAAGGTTCCCCTCGCACATATGTGAAAGTCGTTCCCGACTCTAGGGGGCAGTGCTCATCTCCGTTTCTAAGACGAAGAGCCAGCGCTGTCCGAAGACGTCTCCGTGGTCATGTGGCTGGCATGACTCAATGCCAAAGGCGCACAGAACGCTGTTACCTTCCCACCAAAGGTGGTCCCTATTTTTCTACTTGCATTTTTTACCTGCTTTCGAATTGCTAGGTTGGCAGAAGCTGGGACAAATCATGGGAGCTCACCCTGTTATGCGACACTAGGGTTTTGAACTGTTGAACCGCCGACCTTTCGATCGACAAGCTCGGCATCTTAGCCACTGAGCCACTGCATCCCTTTATTCATTACCTTACTCTACCATAAAATATGTCACTATATAATTCCCACGAAACATGTAACTTTTTAAGGTGATCCTATAAAATCCTCCCTAGAATTATTTTAGCACCTATATTATACATTTGGCCAAATATCCACCTGCATCTTTTCTTAAATGCACTGAAGCTGCACTCCATCTTCTACCCCAAGTCTAAATGACCTCTCCCCACTCCCTATTTTTTTTTCTTCATTTTAAACCATGGAACCAAAACAATAAATATTCAATACATGTTATGGTAAACTTACACTGTGCAAGTAATGCAGACAACTCTCTTGTTCATAATATTCTCTCAGGGAGCCGTAACCATGAAATTTTCTAAGACCAGGAAAAAAACAAAAAACAGAAGCACGGGAAAGAGTTAGTGAATTATAATTGAATCATTGATGATGGGGGGGAGGGAGAGAGAGAGGGAGGGAGAGATTTGAAGCACTGGGAAATCATGAATTTTTAGGCAGAAATAGCTCAAGGAATATGAGCCATCACTCTCTAGAAAGTGCTCAGCAAGTTCTGGCAAACCACTTCTGAAAACATTGCCAGGAAAACTGTCAGGACTTGTTCCAGGTAGTTTCCAGTAGTCAAGAACCGATACGAAGGGATGGATGGATAATTTTAAATAATCTCTCCTAATACATTAAATATTTTTTTCTGTTGAATCCGCTCTGCCTAGATAAATTAATCCTGATTAGAATGCCAGTTCCTCCTAAAATGCTATATACCAGTGTTGGCGAACCTATGGCACGGGTGCCACAGGTGGCACGCGGAGCCATATCGGTGGGCACGCGAGCTCAGCTCTGGCACACATGCGTATACCAGCCAGCTGATTTTCAGGCCTTCTGGGCCCACCAGAAGTCAGAAAACACACTGTTACCGGCCTCTGGTGGGGTGGGGAAGGCCGTTTTTGCCCTCCCCAGGCTCCTAGAAAGGCTCTGGAGCCTGGGGAGAGCAAAAAACGGGCCCATCATGCCATTGCGTACCAAAAGCGGGGGGGGGGCAGGGCACATAGAATTATGGATGTGGGCACGCATGCATGTGACCCCACTGCGCTCCCCCCGCTTTTGGCACGCGATGGCAAAAAGGTTAGCCATCACTGCTATATACGTTTCTGCCTTGCTGCCGAATAAATCTGATTCCGAGTTATAAAAGATAAGGCTCAAGTGAACCATCTTCTAACTGAAAAGGAAGAATTCCTAAAAGTTGGATTTCTTTTTTCTGCTGCAATTAAAGAAGTCTTTTGCCTAACGGATGAAAAAGGTCCTAGCATGATGATGACATTTTGGTTCTGTATGACTTGTAAACAACCCATCCGTCAATGCTTGCCTCACTATATTTATAACATCCATGGACCAAGTAAAATTTGAAAGCATGGGTTCTTTCAAAATAGTTACATGCTTGGCATTAATAAAACTGTACACCAAGCGGGTGTTTAAAAGCATCAGAGAATATTACAAGAGTGAATAAATCCTGAATTAACACATAGCGCTAACACTTAAGATTTATATACCGCTTCACAGTGCTTTACAGCCCTCTCTAAGCGGTTTACAGAGTCAGCATCTTGGTCTTCAAAAGTCTGGGTCCTCATTTTACCCACCTGGGAAGAATGGAAGGCTGAGTCAACCTTGAGCCTGGTGAGATTCGAACTGCCAAATTGCAGGCAGCCGGCAGTCAGCAGAAGTAGCCTGCAGTACTGCACTCTAACCACTCCGTCACCGTGGCTCGTCGCAAACTTTTCTAGCAAAATCCTGAATTTACAGAAATTGCGGAAGAATCTTAACTTTACAGCTTTAATCATTCTATTCAGCCCTGTGACTTCAGTTACACACAATACTGTTGTTTATAGCATACTGAGAGCTATAGTTAAAAAAAAAATCATCCTGCAGCAATGAACCCCGATAAAGGGGGGCTGAAATTAAGGCACAGTCATATCAACCAGAAGCTTCATTTCCAGAAATCATGATAACGCTAAAACATTTATGTAAAAAAAATAATCACCAGTACTACTTTCTTGCGTACCTCATAATGCTGTCATCAATTTGCATGAGAGATGTTGCTGTGTGAAGTCTGCTTAGATCGGTTTCCACTAAACTATGTACCTTTCTCGAAGTTTCAGCAAACAAAGCTTGTCTAAAATACAAAGGAAAAAAAAAGCTGTTGAGATGCCCGTCACAGGATAATGGTATTTGCAAACTCTCAAGGTCATGATTATCTGAAAAATGGCCTTACAGATAGCAATAGCACTTAGACTTATATACCAGTCCACTCTTTGGGCTGGGGTTACAAGGTCAGCATGTTGCACCCAAAAATCTGGGTTCTCATTTTACCGACCTCGGAAGGATGGAAGGCTGAAGCAATCTTGAGCCACTCGGGATCGAACTCCTGGCTGTGGGCAGAGTTAGCCTGCAATACTGCATTCTAACCACTGCGCCCCTGGGACTCCGAAATAGATACAAATCTTCACATTATTGTAGTGTGGAACGTCCGTTTTATGTCAAATTCAAAACCTTTTCAATTTGTTCTTTGGAAAACCAACATGAAATTCGATATCAGTCTGTTTGTGAATCTCACAAACAGAAGGTTGTTATTCAACCAAAGCTAGAAGAATGGATCAGAAATCTAGACTTTATAAACCCAATCTTAGGTCCAACAGACTCTAGTCCAGTGATGGCTAACCTTTTTGCCATCACGTGCCAGGAAGGGGGACAGGGGGTAATGTCACATGTGCACATGCCCACACCCATAATTCTATGCACTCCATGCATGCGTGTATGACATCCCCCCGCTCCCGGCACGCAATGGCCCAGTAGGCCCATTTTTCTCTCTTACCTTGCTCCAGAGCCTTTCTAGGAGTCTGGGGAGGGCGAAAACAGCCTTCCCCACCCTCTGGAGGCCCGTTTGCCAACTTCCTGTCCTACTGGAAGTTGGCAAATGGGCCATTTCTGGCCTCCAGGAGGTGGGGAAGGCCATTTTCGCCCTCCCCAGACTCCTAGAAAGGCTCTGGAGGCTGGGTAAAGCAAAAAACGGGCCTTCCCCACCACCCAACAAGGCCCTCCGGAGGCAGGAAACAGCCTGTTTCCCTACTTCTGGTGGGCCCAGAAGGCCGCGTCGGAGCTCAGCTCGCGTGCCCATTGACATGGCTATGCGTGCCACCTGTGGCACGCGTGTCATAGGTTCACCATCACGGCTGTAGTTGAAACTGCCATTCAACTGTTAAAAAAATTTCTGGCCAGACATTTTAAGATGGGTTGCTTCACAATATTCCTCTAAAGATTAAAAAAAAAAACCCATATGTATCCCTCAACTTTATTGAGTAGCAGCAAGAATAAAAATGCAATTTCAAAACTGTAATAAAAGAAGAAGAAGAAAGAAACAGTATCACTGAGTTTTACATGCATTTAACAAAATCAAATCTATAAACGAAACCAACCGAACTTTGTCTGATGAGTTTTGGAATAGGGAAAAATGAATGTGGTTGAGGATGCCTTTTTTTTTTTAAAGGTAAGTTTCATTTTACTATGCAAAGCTTTATTGAAAACGTATTAATTTTTTTCAAAGGCAACAACGGGTCGTAGACATTTTGCAGAGGACATCTTTTTGATACAAATAATACGGCATCGGCCTGGACTTATAGATAACCTCAGTGTGTTTCCCCGCGATCAATTACTACACAGTGACAGAGATATGACAGTGCTGATCAATCAAATAATTCACTTGGAATAGTTAGTTCAACTTATGTTGTTCGCCAGAGAAATCTGGCTTGATACATTAGAGCGTAGAGACCATTAGCAATCCTGACTGTGAAGGAAATAAAGAGCTGAGAACAAAAGGAGGACTGTGGGCCATATGTGTGAGCTTTGTTCTCTGTACTTGTAGAGCACAAAACATTTGGGGAAATTTGGCTTCGGGGGTTGCACGACAGCACAAAAGATCTATTATGGAGACAAAATGTTTTTGGCAGATTAACAAGATATCCTTCAGATTGGCGAAGGATTGCTTGTGCTTAAGACTGGGAACTCTTTTTAAAAAAGGGGAAGATTAAAATATCTCGCAGTTGTCAAAATGTTTGGATATCTGGGACAAATTAAGTAGATTCAATACCCTGTAAACCATAAGAGACTCTTAATGCCCTAAAGATTTTCCTTCCTCCCCGTTCCTTGCCATGGAAGCCTTGAGGGAGAATCACTGCAGCAATTACAATTATTAGTATTCCATACAGGTTGCTGATCTAAAAATATGCCAAAAGTATTTTTTTTTTAAAAAAATAATAATTCTATTTTCCAGTCTCCGGTCATAACAGACCATTTCTTAAGCTAAATGCCCTAGTTTTCATCCAGATGAATAATCTAGTGAATAATCTATCCATATACTTTCGGAGTATAAGACGCACTCCCCCCACCCCAAAAGAGGGTGGAAATCAGTGATGGGTTGCTACCAGTTCGCCCCGGATTGAGTGAACAGGTAGCAGCGGCAACGGGAGGCTCCGCCCACACCCCCGGATGCTTCTGCACATGCGCAGAAGTGTCACACCCGTGGGCAAACTGGTACCGACGGGTTTTGGAACACGCCCCTGGTAGAAATGTTGGTGTCTTATACACCAAATCCAGCCATTTTTGGCCTCCCGAAACTCTGCCCTGCGCGTCCCGTTTTTGCCAAAAACAGGCCCATTTTTTTGCAAAAACAGGGCCTGCAGAGTACTCCTGGGTGCTGGGGAGGACAAAACTACAATGCGTGGGGGGTTTGGGAGGACGAAAACAGGCCCGTTTTCCCCGAAAACATTTTTGCCTTCCCCAGCCCCCAGGAGCAGTCTGCAGGCCTCCCTAACCTTCTGCAGGCCCCATTTTTACCTCTTCGAAATCTTAGTGCGTCTTATACTCCGAAAAATCGGGTAACTAACTTAGTTTGGGGCAGTAAAAACTGCAATCCAGCCAACACGAGCATGCGGTACATTGAGACTCGTTGAGAGCAAAACTGTACCTGTGAGACAGGATGATTTTCTTCAGGTTGTCTGCCATGAGGAAATTGTAAAATCTCCGGCACTGATCCCACTGCATGAAGGTTTCCTGTGCCCTAACAAGGATAGAGAGGAAAATAAGTAAATAAAACCAATTTATAAAAGTTATTGTCAGGTTACGGTGACAAGAGGCTAACTTGCAACATTGCCCTTTAATTGTTTTTCCTGGGGGCCACCAATACAAGTAGTCCTTATCTTATGACTGGTCGCTTAGCGACCATTTGAAGTTACGACTTACCTGAAAAAGGGGAGGTACGACCTGATTCTGAAGTTATGACTGTCACCCTCCCCCCATGATCATGTGACTGCACCTCCGACACTCAGCAACATGCCTGCACTGATGGCCATCCTGCAATTATATGACCATGTTTCGGCACAGTTCTGCTGAAAATTGGCCCTTCTGGTTTAAGGCAAAACCAGGCCCTAGTGAACAATGCGGTGCTCCTTTAACAACTAGGGAAATGTTTCTCAACCTTGGCAACTTGAGTGGACTTCAACTCCCAGAATTCCTTGCTGGCTGGGGAATTCTGAGAGTTGAAGCCCACCCATTGTAAAGATGCTAAGTTTGAGAAGCACTGAACTAGAGCATTCATTTTATGATTGTGTTCGCTTAACGATAGCTGCAAAAAAAAAAAAGTTTTATGACTGAAACGACATGCAACCGTAATGGGCAATCTCCATTAGACTCGTATGTTGAGGATTAACGGTAGCTCCAACAAGTTAGGCAATGGCACAGAGAAGTGCTATTAAAAAGTCAACCATTAGAGGGAACAAAACCCTCAAAAACAGGAATAGGAAGCTGCCAACAACTTGCAAAAGAAAAATTCACGAAAAGAGTGAATGGTCCTACATTGTCTCAATGGGGTCATTTCTAAAATCAATTGAACGGTCAGACATTGCAAAAGCTGGCAACGTACATAGTGTTGTGGCTCCGACCCCCGAGCCCATCCTATCGGAGGAAGAAGGCTCCGAACATGAAGGAGAGGAGCCGGCCAGGCCTCCCTCCCCCGGCCCCTCCTCTCTGACAATTCCTCAGGTGTCGGCCAAAGGAGAGGAGATTGGCCAGGAGCCAGGTGTCTCCGATCGGTCGAAGAGTGATGAGGGAGACAAATTGTGGCTGGACCCACGTCAGCGTCGGCGTGCTAAATGATCACAGCAGAGGAGGAGGCGTGCCAGGGATTAAGCTGAGTCACTGGACCACACCCCACAGGCTATATAAAGGAGGGGGGGGTGGCCGTTTAGATTCTGTGACGGACAAAGTTAATTCTTGCAAGTTCCTTTGGTGCAAAGCCTCAGTCTGCTGAAGGATTGTGAATTGGACTGTTTTTTCCCAGCCGGTGTGTACTGCATTTGTTATCTGGTGGAGGAACACCCCCCTTCTTGTTATAGTAAAGAACTTGGCAGCCGGTTCCCATAGAGCTGTCAAGCCTCTGATAACGGAACGCTTGTGTGTGCCAATTGTTTAACCCTTGGCTGTCTGTGTGGGTTTGTGCGTGTGGAGGACGGGGACAGAACACATAGAGATAAACCCAGAATTCTTGACTAAATGCTAAACATTCTGAAAGCTTTGGGAAGCCACTATTTTAAGAGGAAGAACAGCAAGCAGAGGTATAATATTTCAAATATTTTTCTCACTGCTTTTTTTCTTTCATAAACTTCTAATTGCAGAACCACCAGGGTTTCAGATCTGCCTATGTGAAGAACATATAGCTGAAATGTTGCTTTCTATTGTCATCATTTCTGAAAAGTATCTTGAAAAAGCACCAGAAAGAGGTAGTAGATTGAGTACAAGGTATGTAGAAATAGTTTACTTCCTCTACACTCAGCAAAAGCACAGCAACCATAGTCATTTCCTGCTCTACCACAACAAAGTTCATAAGTCAACTTACCTCAATGCGCTATACCCCTGGCACACGCTGACGCAACAAAGCACCCGGTCCTGGTTAGTATGAGACTCCCCAAGGTATTTGCACACTATATTTCCACCCAGGCTAAAGCCAACAACAACAAGGTTGGACTGAGGATATGTCTTCTTGATGTAGGTCACCATAGCGGAAAATTCCCAGGTGCAACCTATGAAACAGTGAAGACAAAGACATGATGGCTGGGGAATTCTTGGAATTGAAGTCCATAAGTCTTATTTTATTTATTTTATTTATTTATTAGATTTGTATACCGCCCTACTCCCGAAGGACTCAGGGCGGTGAACAGTTAAACGATAAATACAGAATACTGATATTCAGAAACCGATTAAAAATACAATTGAATAGTTTGAATGGAATTAAATTAAACATCTCAAAGTCTTAAAGTTGCCAAGTCCCAAACGGAACTATAATCCCCCATGTTTCCTCAAGACTTCTATACGTTAAAACAATAATCTAATCATTGTTAAGAAATGATGAACATTTTAAGAACCGTAAAACAAGAAACGGAGGATAATAACATGTAGTGAAAACCAGATACTATAAATAATGATAGTATTCTATTCTTAAGGACTTCTCATTGCAGTACAGAGTTTTCAAGTGTCAAACCTGAGTATAGTTAAATAAAGCATAGCAGAAATAAAAGATAGAGTATTACAGTAACATTTTGATTGCTCAATAACACTCCAGAATAATCTCCTGAGGCTACAGACTATAATTATTATTATTTTTTTAAGGTGATGCCAAAGGCTTACACTAGAGATTTGAAATTCTCATCATAAACAACAGGAATACAAGGAATGGCAGGAGCCAACAGGATTTCAATGGAAAAACATTTTTTTCCTTTGGTGTTAACTCCTATCCCTTGGGTTTTAAGGAGTATCAGCCGGTGCTACTCTCCAAAAGTACTATAGTTGAAAAAAACTGTCCTACTCCTTTTTCTGGCACTATAATCTAAGTCAAGCTAAAGAAACAGATACATGTTGCATGTATATTCCTAGGAGAAAACAGCACTCTCTGTCTTTTCTCTTCATGCAGATAGAAATATGCACATCAGTGGTGGTATTTACCCGTTCTATCCGGTTCGGGCAAACCGGTAGCAGCAGCTGCGGGAGGCTCCGCCCACCTGCCCGGACATCATCACATCTCGTTTTTTTACCCTCTGGGCATGCATTGAAGGCCCTGTGCATGCACGGAGGTGGTGCGTGCGAGCAAAGTGAGCACACGCGCATGCGCGCACAGATTTGCAAACCGGTAGGGAAGGTGAGTACCACCCCTAATGCACATGTTGAAAAAGGTCTTGTTTCATTGAATTACCCGTCTGTCATATTTTCTTCCCTTAGAATGATTTAACAACACGCTTATGTTTTCTAACATCCCACAATCCTGGTTTCGGTTCAAACGATCAGGCGTAACCAAGCAAAGCTCATTAGGCCTTACTGTAAAAATGTGAGCTGAGCCATTTGAAAGTTTACTGATCAAATCAGACCTACCCAGGGGTGAAATGTTCCCGGTTCGGACCGGATCGCCCAATCCGGTAGCGGTGGCAATGGGTGGTTCGGAGAACCGATGGCAAAAATCCCTGCCCCCCCCATGCCCAGCTGAGCCGCGTGATCATCAGAGGCTGTTTTTTTTAACTTTTAAAAGCATTTTTTCTACAACCTCTTTGGCCAGAAAAATGCTTTTAAAAGTTAAAAAAAAAAAAAGCCTCTGATGATCACACGGCTCAGCTGGGATCGTCAGAGGCTTTTCAAAGCATTTTTTTCTGCAACCTCTTAAAAGTTGTAGAAAAAATGCTTTTAAAAGTGTAAAAAAAAAAAGTTGGCCACGCCCACCCAGTCACATTACTGCCCCCCCCACCAAGCCACGCCCACAGAACCCGTAGTAACAAATTTTAGATTTCACTCCTGGACCCACCCATACCTTTGGCACAAGGAACACAGGCACGCTAAGAACTAACGCTAACAGGAGAAGATGGAAGAGTGAGCCAATATTTACCATAAGTGAACATGCGTGGCGAAGTCAGTTCAATACTTGGGAGGGCCCCAAGGTGATTTAACACAGCACACCGGTAGCCCTTCTTTTGAGCATAGTCGACAAAGGTTCTGATGTACTGCTTCTCACTGTGGTTAGCTATTCCAGGGCAGATGACCATTGTGATATCTTCTGGAGAATAAAAACATCGGAGAAGTTGGATAGGGAAGATGCAAAATGACATTTTGTTCGCTAATTTTTAATCTATGGAGACTAATTTTAGAACAAGGCAATTTTTACATTCTCTCTCTCTCTCACACACACACACAGAATGTGGGGATTTATTATGTTACAGTACAACACAGAGAGGGGAAACGTGACATCCATTACGCAACTTCAGTTCGTTTACCCAAGTTCTTTATAAAATGACCCAGAAATTTATTTTGACAAGTTACGGCAAGCATCGCTGAAAAACAACTTCTCCAATTCGCAGTCACGGAATAAGACAACTTCTCTAAATGGGACTAGCGGTTAAAATTCCAGAAAGAACTTGTTGTTTTTTTTAAATCCCCTGTCTTTATTTATCTTATAGCCAGGTTCATTAGGCTTTTTTTAAAAAAAATAATTTCTGCAAGCAGCGGCAACCATGGGAAAATAAAAGCACGCATGCGCAGACACGCCCCTATAAAGTTTGTCCTCGTCTTTTCCTCAGAAAGACTTTCAAAAGCAGTTTTCCTAATTGAAAGCCTGTCAGATATGAACTATAACTTTAAGCTGTCAGTCACTGGCTCTGTTAGCACAGAATTCTCCCATTATACCTGAGAAGCTTCAAATTTGAGGTGGTGGTCTTAAAACAGCTCCGGATAAGCTGTAGAGATAAGCTTCTTCCATCTGGACCTCTTATGAGCAATGGTGGTATAACTTACACCTCATGGCATTTCCCCCCTTCTCAAGACTATTCTTGAGGAGAAGGAAAAAGAAGATTGGATGAGAAGGGATTTGTTTTTTTGATCTGTATTTTTCATGCCTCTGTGACAAATGGAAAGTGAGGTATCCTTTGGGGGAAGATCAAATAAATACTAAGCAATAATTAAGCTACGGTTAGGAGTGCAGTGCTACCTTTTTAAAGCAACTTGCTGTTCAAGGTTCTGCTGCAGTGGGGAAACAATAACTAGCCACGTGTTATTCTGGCAAAAGGAATACACCGGGGAGGAGAATATCTTAGACATTTGGTAGAAGTTTCCAATACACCTGGATAATTCAAACCCAGTGGAGCGCTCTCCCTGCAAATGGACAACTTCCAGTATATGATTAGGGTGGATTCTCTCAAGCAAACAAAACAGGTTTTAGATTTAATTAAGCTCCTTAACACTCAGCATTCCGTTTTGGTCGCCACGATGTAAAAAAGATGTGGAGACTCTAGAAAGAGTGCAGAGAAGAGCAACAAAGAGGATTAGGGGACTGGAGAGTAAAACATATGAAGAACGGTTGCAGGAACTGGGTATGTCTAGTTTAATGAAAAGAAGGACTAGGGGAGACATGATAGCAAGGTTCTAATATCTCAGGGGCTGCCCCAAAGAAGAGGGAGTCAAGCTATCCTCCAAAGCACCTGAGGGCAGGACAAGAAGCAATGGTTGGAAACTAATCAAGGAAAGAAGCAACTCCTTAGTTCTAAGGAGAAATTTCCTGACAGTGAGAACAATTGATCAGTGGAACAACTTGCCTCCAGAAGTTGTGAATGCTCCAACACTGCAAGTTTTAAAGAAGAGGTTGAATAACCATTTGTCTGAAGTGGTGTAGAGTTTCCTGCCTAAGCAGGGGGTTGGACTAGAAGACCTCCAAGGTCCCTTCCAACTCTATTATTCTATTCTATTCCTCTCACCGGGGGGGGGGGGAGGAGAAGCTCAGCCTTTACAGTCTATTTAACAGACCTTAATCTCAAGCATTAGTTATTGATTGATTGATTGTGACTGATTGATACCGTGTTTCCCCGAAAATAAGACCCTGTCTTATATTTTTTTTGGAGCCTGGAATAAGCGCTTGGCCTTATATTTGGGGGAGATCTTATTATTTTGAGGCGCGTAGAGCAAGATGAGGCTCCTCTTGCCGTCTTACCTGATTTCCACCTCTGTCTCCCTAACCCTAACCCGAGGAAATCGCGGTGATCAGCTGTGCATGCGCTTAAATATTTTCGGGGAGGGCTTATTTTAGCGCATGTGCTCAAAAGCCCAATTGGGCTTATTATCCAGGGGGGTCTTATTTTTGGGGAAACAGGGTAGGTAGTCCTCAAGTTACAACCACCATTGAGCCCAAATTTTCTTTTGCTAAGCGAGACATTTGTTAAGTGAGTTTTGTCCTCATTTTATGACCTTTCTTGCCACATCTATTAAGGGAATCCCTGCAGCTGATAAATTAGTAACCAGGTTGTTCAGTAAATCTGGCTTCCCCACTGACTATGCTTGCCAAAAAGTTGCAAAAGGTAATTTACATGACCCCGGGATACAGCAACGGTTGTAAATATGAACCAGTTGCCGAGCGTCTTAATTTTGATCACTTATACAAAGGTTATAAGTGTGAAAAATGGTTTTATATCACTTATTCCAGCGCCGCTGTCACTTTGAATGGTCACTAAACGAACCGTCATAAGCCTAGGGCAGGGATCTGCAACCTTAAACACTCAAAGAGCCATTTGGACCCATTTCCCACAGAAAAGAAAACACTGGGAGCCACAAAACCCTTCCCGTGCCTGATTATTTCTTGAGCAGCCACAAAACAAGCATATGTAGTTGAATTAAATGTTCTGTTTTCTTCTGAAACTTTTTTCTTTTCTTGCATTTATCCATGGTTGGCCTACCGGGGGTTGAAAAGCTCAATAAATCGTGTGTCGGTGGGTGTCGCACATTGGCGGTTGTGATGCATATTTTGAGTGACAGGGAGCCGCAGCAGAAGGGTGAAAGAGCCACATGCGGCTCCAGAGCTGCAGGTTGCTGACCCCTGTTGTAGGGCTACCTGTACCTAGTCACCTATCTCACAGGTGTTACCTTTATGGGTGACAGGAACAACATTTGAAATTCTACCCCTAAAGTAGAAAATCAAAGCCATGAAGCAATGCCTCTTATCTGACGGCTATAAAAATAATCTCTCTTTGTATACACCATATAGGCAGCTCTCGGGTCAAAGGTTCAAAAGTCAGCCCCCCCACCCCCCCCAAACTGAAAGCTGAAACTCAGACCAGAATTATGGCCCCAATAAATCTCCAGCCTCTCTATTGGGAGTAAATGTTGCAGTAAATGGATATTTTGTGCGAATATTTACTCAAACTTCTGCGTCAAGTAAGAATAGGTTGGGGCAGGCTAACCTTTGCTGCTGTTTTCAGTTAGAGGCTCGAAGAGGTCAAAAGTTGCTGTGGCACCGTCTGCCATGGTGAGGTACTTGCGAAGCCCGTAAGGATGCGGTGAACTTACTCTCCCCATCTTCCCGTAAAGGGCAGTCTGGATGTGCCCGCTCTTTCCCCAGATCAAGGGTGGAATGTACCTAGAGAGAAAATGGAAATGCATGCATTGAAATACATGCAAACGTGTGCTTTTGCTTTCAGACACATCTTTAATTTATAGCGCAAATACTTCAGTGGTGGGTTTCAAATTATTTTACTACTGGTTTTTTTGGGTGTGGCTTGGTGGGCGTGGCAGGGGAATGATACTGTAAAATCTCCATTCCCTCCCCACTCCAGGGGAAGGATACTGCAAAATCCCCATTTCCTCTCGATCACCTGGGACTTGGGAGGCAGAGAATAGATGGGGGCGGGGCCAGCCAGAATTTTTACTACTGGTTTTTTTTTGTTTTGGTTTTTTTTTAATTAAATTCCTCTACCGCTCTTCTCCCGAAGGACTCAGGGCGGTGTACAGCCAGAAATAAAACCATGACAATATAAAAATTAAAAGCAATTTAAAACAATTAAATAAATTGGCTGAAAACTCTAATAAAACAACCCATTAAAATAGTAAAATATTATTATTATTTAGGCCAGCCTTGCTTGTTGGAATAATAATGTTTTTAGGGTGCAACGAAAGGTACGCAGGTCGGGAATCCTACGAATCTCTGGGGGCAGCTCATTCCAGAGGGTAGGGGCCCCCACAGAGAATGCTCTCCCCCTGGGGGTCGTCAGTCGACATTGCCTAGCCGATGGCACCCGGAGGAGTCCCTCTCTGTGGGAGCGTACCGGTCGATGGGAAGCTATCGGTGGCAGAAGGCGGTCTCGTAGTTCTCCAAACTACTCAAAATTTCTGCTACCGGTTCTCCAGAACCTGGTTTCAGAACCTGCTGAAACCCACCTCTGAAATACTTATGTTTAAAAAAAAAGGGGGGGGGGAACTCCATACATAAAAAATGTTTAGAAAGTGGGGAAAAAAATATGAGAAAAAACCAAAGTACAATATATCATTGTAATAATGAAGGGTTACAATTCCATACAGGTTATCCATAAAAGCAACGTAAATCAATCAATAAATATAGATCTTTAATTTATTAGCAGGCTGTCTTGGACACAAATGTTTACCTCTACAAAAACAACATAAACAAATAAAGATAGATCTTTTATTAGCAGGCCATCTTGGACGCAAATGTTTACCTAAGTTAATGTACAATCTAGATAAGTCTAAATAAATAGCAGAGGTCACCGTTAAGAGCCAAAGGGACAACAGATGGCAAGTCTGATATATCGGGTATAATTTAGTGACCTCTGAAAAAACACTTCCCGATGCAGCACCCTTTTAAGAGAGCAAACAACATATATATTAGACTCATCACGGAAAGTGCCATAAAAGGTGCTAAAGCAGATGGCCTTTTATCTTAATTTTATGATTTTAGATACACTAAAGGGGAAATGGTAAGGAAGAGGAAATGAAGAGGTTAAAAGTGGACGGACATTGCTTTCAACACGACCATCATCTTGCCAGAAAACACCTGGCTAGCATTTCCAAACTATCAAACAGGACAAGCACATTCTTTAAAGGCTGATCATCCAGATATGTATGTATGTATGTATGTATGTATGTATGGCCCTGCTGATCAAGCCAGGAGCCATTTGAGTCCAACATTTTGTGGTCGTAAGTCGAGAACTACCAGTAATGTTCTGTCAAATATTTAAAGAACAGCAAGTCCAGCATTGCTCAGGAACCTGAGTACAGCTTGTAAAGTAATTAGCATCCTCATTATGGGAAGTAAAAGCTGAAATACTTGTTACAGAAATGGCTTGAAACATTGTTATAGAAATAGGAAGCAAAGGGCTGAGGTTGTAACTTTTTGTTGTTGTCAATTGCGTCAAAAAAAATTGGAAATCCCTTTTCTTCTTCCTTTCTTTCGGTATTGCACAAGTCAAAAAAAGGGCTGTGAAAATATTTACAGACCCCTCACATCCTGGACATAAACTGTTTCAATTCCTACCCTCAAAACGATGCTATAGAGCCCTGCACACCAGAACAACTAGACACAGGAACAGTTTTTTCCCGAATGCCATCACTCTGCTAAAGAAATAATTCCCTCAACACTGTTGAACTATTTACTAAGTCTGCATTACTATTAATCTTCTCATCGTTCCTATCACCCATCACCTCCCACTTATGACTGTAACCTTGTTGCTTGTATCCTTACAATTGATATTCCTAATATGATTTGATTGCTTATTTGTTCCCTATGACTATCATTTAAATGTTGTACCTTATGATTCTTGACAAATGTATCTTCTCTTTTTATGTACACTGAGAGCACATGCACCAAAGACAAATTCCTTGTGTGTCCAATCACACTTGACCAATAAAGAATTCTATCTATCTATTTTTCCTGGCAAATAGATGGGGAAGAAATGGAGGTAGTGACAGATTTTATTTTCCTGGGCTCCGAGATCACCACAGATGGGGACAACAGCCAAGAAATTAAAAGACGCTTGCTCCTGGGGAGGAAAGCTATGGCAAATCTAGACAGCATACTAAAAAGCAGAGACACCACCCTGCCAACAAAAGTGTGTATAGTCACGGCTATTGTTTTCCCAGCTGCAATGTAACTGCCAAAGAATTGAGGCCTTTGAACTCTGGTGCTGGAGAAGACTCCTGCGAGTCCCTTGGACTGCAAGGCGATCAAACCGGTCACTCCTAGAGGAGATCAACCCTGACTGCTCTTTAGAAGGCCAGGTCCTGAAGAGGAAACTCAAATCCTTTGGCCACCTAATGAGAAGGAAGGACTCCCTGGAAAAGAGCCTAATGCTGGGAAAAGTTGAGGGCAAAAGAAGAAGAGGACGACAGAGAATGAGGATGGTAAAGGACAGGAAGGCCTGGAGGAATGTTGTCTATTGGGCCACGATGAGTCAGACACGACTTCACAACTAACACCAATCTATCTATTCTATCTTCTATCTATCTTTCTTTTGTTTCTATTTGCGTTTTATATCACGATAAACTTTAGCAAGTTTAGCAAAATAGATGAAAGGGGAATAAAAGTGGAAGCGGTTGGAATGGAGAAATGCTCAGTTCTGAGGACCGGGGGTGACAGAGTGGCATAGATACAAAAAGGAGTGAAAAGAGCCTGCAGAGGACACCCACGAACGAAAAGGAGGAAAAAAGGCAGACACTTATCCAAGGAATTTGTGATGTCATGGAATCTCTGACTGTAGTAAAGTTAAAGCAGTGGGACCTCTAGGATTGTAATCCTATCCGGTTTGTTGGTAGAGACATTCACACATCTTTTACGTTCCATGCAGGGTTTTACTCTGACTAGCAGTACATGCATGAGGGGTTATCCACAGAGTTATTAAATGTTCGAACTGGAAATTAAAGGGTGGGGTTTTTTCTAGCAGTTTGGCCACCTCCCTTTCACCTCCTTAAGTTCTTTCAGAAATGAGATGCATTAAAAAGTGACAAACAAGAACGCACTTGAAATCTTTGTGATTAATAACTCAGGAATGTGCGCGTTTAAAACACTGATGAAAATATTCCAAAAGTCTTGTCTTATTTGTCAACGAAACACAAACCCATCGAGCTTCAGCGACACAATTCTTTTCCTCTCACCACAATCCACTGGAACATTTCTTTTGGACCCCCTATAGCTTTTGATATAAAAAGCAATAACTACTGGTATATAATATTGTTGACTTGGGTATTGTAAATGGTGGCATTGTTTTACATTAATTCTATTTTTAGAGGAGTGATGTTACTAGTAGTTCATCGCTCTGTTTCTCTGAGCTCCGTTTTATCCATCAGTTTATTTAACACACACACACATATATATATACAGTAGTGGCCAAAATTGTGGAAACCTTTTGGAAAAAGTATATTTTCTAAAACTAGCTAATAACACCTTTTTTGTGGGGGGGGACACTAGTACCATAAAATTATATATCAATGGAAAGATAATTGAATCAAGAATGTAATGCAATAACTTTTATGAAGGATTTGCTATTAGAATAGCAGTTACAGTATAAAGAAGAAAAGTGAAACATGTAGAAAAAACAAGATCTACAAAAATTCTCACTATGTCAGTTAATACTTAGTTGGGTAACCTTTAGCATGAATTACGGCCTTACAATGTCTTCCCATGGAGTGAACCAAAGTATTTTAGTTCTGCAGTTGTTAAAATGTGAAACCGAGATTGAATGATTGCTTCTATTAACTGGGTTTTATTGCTGGGTCACTTCTGATTAACAGGTTTCTTTAGTTGGCTCCATAGATTTTCAACTGGATTAAGGTCTGGGCTATTCCCAGGCCATTCCAGCAGTGGAATAGGATTATCTTGAAACTCCAAAAAAAAAAAAAGTGGTATTATTGGCCATCAAACCTCAAAAATAGACTTTTCCCAAAAGATTTCCACAATTTTGGCCACTACTGTATATATAACAGCTGAGAACAAGAGTTGTCCCTAAAATGCAAATTACAGTCGGCTCAAAAGTTTTCCTTTTCATCTAACCCAAATGAGCCAAGGGGCATTTGGAATAAAGTCCTCCAGCACAGAATGAGAGTGAATGAGAATTAATTCACTGAAGGATGTTCCTGCCATTTGGCTTGCACGGCCAGATAGGTGCCCAGCCTGCGGTGAAGAACAGGCTGCACACTAGAAAATCAGGTGCGAAAGTGAATGGTGCCCTTGAATCTGCTACTGCTGCTGGATATGTAAGTGTCCTCTATGACAAAGTACTTTTTTATCAGTTGATATGCCAATAGTGACCCCCCCACCTAGAAAAGGAAGAGCTGGGTTACAGCTATCATGCGGTGTAATCTCTCAGTTGGATTACTGCAATGTGTTGGAGGTAAAAAAATACTTTTGGAGACTGGGAAGCATTTGGAGTTACTTCAAACCAAAGCCATCAAGTGCTGCTATTTTTGCCAGATGCACTGGCTTTCAGCCCGTTTCCAATTCAAAGTGCTACGTTGAATTTAAATGAAATTCCCGCCATATATATTTGCTGATCAAGCTGTTTCTCTGCTATGTGCCACGATTATGGAATATTCTTCCAAGGAGACATACGGTAGTAAGAGAGGCTTTTTACCGCCAAAGCACCCGAGGGCAGGAAAAGAAGCAATGGATGGAGAATAATCAAGGAGAGAAGCAACCTAGAACCAAAGAGAAAATTCCTGATA
This sequence comes from Ptyas mucosa, assembly GCA_012654045.1. Lineage (NCBI taxonomy): Eukaryota > Metazoa > Chordata > Lepidosauria > Squamata > Colubridae > Ptyas > Ptyas mucosa. Next base: position 1,350,209 of record WNWU01000101.1, read on the forward strand.
GGGAGAACAATTAATCCGTGGAACAACTTGCCTCCAGAAGTTGTGAATGCTCCAACACTGGAAGTTTTTAAGAAGATGTTGGATAACCATTTGTCTGAAGTGATGTAGGGTTTCCTGCCTAAGCAGGGGGTTGGACTAGAAGACCTCCAAGGTCCCTTCCAACTCTGCCATTCTATTCTATTCTATTCTATTCTATTCTATTCTATTCTATTCTATTGAACAAACTGTAATTTGTTAGTTTATCACACTAAGCTTTATAACATGGTTTACCAACCGCAATGAGTGGGTCCATATAGTACTGCTAAGCCAAAACTAAATAATTTGCATTATGGCTTAGTTCATAAGCTGGCTCCTATGTTAAATTGTCATATAAAAAAAGTGTGGGTGCTCCAGCGATGGAGGCTTTTAAGAAGAGATTGGAGAGCCATTTGTCCGGAATGGCATAGGGTCCATTGCTTGTACAAGGGGTTGGACTAGAAGACCTTTAAGGTACCTACCAACTCTGTTCTGTTTCTGTCCAGGCTAGTGTGTAACATGTATTCTTGTCTAAATCACTAAAGGCTGGAAAAACCTATTCGTTAAATATAAACTCTGCCTTGTTACATTTAATCTCTGCGGAGTATCCATTCAATATGGATATCTAAAACCTACCATTTTTAATAGAATACCATACGCTACTTTTGCTACAGAGATTTAACTGAATTTATTCAATTTAGGCACTGTCCGACTTCAGAGGGACTCTGGGTGATGCACAATCAAGCTAAGGGAACAGAAAATACTGTACAATATTGATGAAAAGAATTTTTTTTAAAAAAACCAAGAACAATGGCAACTCTGAATAGCTACAAGTAACCTTACCAGGGTCCCAACCACCCTAACCAAAGGCCTGGGAGAACAGCCAAGTCTTTCAGGATTTCTGAAATATCATCAAGGTGCATTGTTATCTTGAGTGCCACATGGATATCAAAAACCTCAATCCAGAAATCTGAATTATCGTATCTAAAAATATGATAAAAAGACTACATATTTGATCTTGCATATACTAACCGTAACTAGAATTGAATTTGCGCAACAATGGAAAAAATGATGAGATCCTGGCAGAGGGGGATGTAATTAAGAAAATGCTAGAATGCCCAGAAATGGATAGACTAACGCTTATTATTAAGGATAAAGAAGAAACTGAATATTATTTGACATGGGGCATATTCTATCAATGGCTAGACAATAGAAACAGAAGTTAGAAAGGAAGAGATATAGAAAGAGGAAAAGTTAAAGTGGAGAGTTGTTAAAGATGATGATGTTCAGTATTATTATATTATCAATATCGTGGTGATGATATTGATAATATAATAATCATGAATGAAGGTTGACTCAGCCTTCCATCCTTTCGAGGTAGGTAAAATGAGGACCCGATTTGTGGGGGCAATAAGCTGACTTTATATAAAATAGAACACCGCTCCGGTGTATATATATGCCGCCCTGAGTCTTCGGAGAGGAGCGGCATATAAATTTAATTAATTAAATTTAATTAATTAATTAAATTACTAAGCAGATATATACAAAAGTATGAAGGCTATTACTTAATGCATTGTAAGCTGCCCTGAGTCTCCGGAGAAGGGCGGCATATATAAATCGAACTAATAAATAAATAATAAATAAATGAATATCACAACAAAGTTTTGTATTATGATTATTTATTTATTTATTTATTTATTATTTTATTCAATTTATAAACCGCCCTTCTCCTGCTGGACTCAGGGCGGTGTACAGCCAGAAATAAAAACAATCGATACAAAAATTTAAAATTTAAAAGAATTATAAATTTTGGCCATAAATTTAAAAACGTCATAGCTAAAACCCAGTTTAGACAATTTAAAAAATCCAAAATCTTAAAAAAATTTAAACATAATTGTACCCAGACCGCACACTGTTTGATGAACATACAGCAGAGGGAGAGAAAGATTTTAACAAGCACTCAGTGGAACCAATCGAAAAGTGGAATGTCATGAGGAATGTCGGATCAACTATGCATGAAAATTGAATGTTATATGAATAAAACAAATAAAATATTTTTTTAAAAAAGAACCTCAATCCAGAAGTCTTCCAAAAAGTTGGTGGTCCATGCTTGGAACTCCTTGCTTGGCACATCTCTATTATTCATGTATTCTGCTAAAGGGGGATGCTATCTTGCTAATCGTGCGAGGGATATTCAGGCCTTTACCACATGCTGTTTGCAGTTCCATTACTTTAGGACCCAGCATTAACTATTGTTGAATGATGTGGAGGTAATCCAGAACAAATAGCCAGATTAATGTAATAACTGAGTTGGTGGAAAGCGAATTAAATCCCATCAGCTGTGCACTGAGAAGGCTATTTTTCAGGGGCCTATTTGAAAAATCTGACTGCTTCACAAGCTGATTTGATTAGAACCGAAAAGTACAGTTTGACCTACATGTGTTGTTATCCATTTGTTCGGAGATCAAGCAAGAAAGAAATATGCAAAATCTCTTTAAGCTTCAATAAGATTCTTGGAATTCCCACATGAAAAACGGCAATTAAAATTCCACGCATCCTGCACCCAGTTTAATAGCAGCATTTTTTTCCCCCCTGTTCCACACTTTGTATCAGCTGTCATTTCTGAAGCTGTCTAAGTGCAGGTATTTAAAAAAAAACAACTCCTAGAATATTTGTTAAAGTCTTAGGTTTTTAAAGTACAAACCCATTACAACGGATCCAGCTAACTGAAAGAATT
>WNWU01000101.1:1353360-1400449 GCA_012654045.1 Ptyas mucosa
TATATATATATATATATATATATATATATATATATACACAGATCTTCCAGAACTGTGGATGAGCAAATGTATCACAATATTGTGCTTTTACTTGTGGGTTGGGGCAGGAAATTGGTGCTCAATGTTCTGGCAAAGGACAGAATATTCTTAGAGGCTAACTTTTACTCCTGATCTCCTAAGAACCACTTGTTCCTGAGGATATAGAAATAGAGAACTTAAAATGTATTGGTTCATTACGGGAGAAAAAGGAACTATACCAGGAAGTATTTTAGTTCTAATGTATAATATACAGGTAGTTCTCGACTTACAACAGTTCATTTAGCGACCGTTCGAAGTTACAACGGCATTGAAAAATGTAACCTAGGACTGTTTTTTCAGAGTTATGACGCGATCAAAATTCAGACACTTGGCAACCAGTTCATGTTTATGACCGTTGCTGTGTCCCAAAATGTGATCCCCTTTTGTGACCTTCTGACAAGCAAAGTCAATGGGGACGCCAGATTCACTTAACAACCGGGTTACCAACCTACCAACTGCAGTGATTCACTTAACAACTGTGACAAAGGTTGTAAAATGGTGCAAAACTCACTTAACAAATGTTTCACTTAACGACAGAAATGTTGGGCTTCATTGTGGCCGTAAGTCAAGGACTACCTTTACTACTAAAGGGAAACAAATTTTCACTAATTCTGCAGTTAATACAAACATAATGCAAAGAATTAACAACAACAACAACAACAATACTAATAACTAGGCTATTGCAAATCCATCAAACTGCAGAAGAAAAATGAAGATTGAATGATTATGTGAACCAAAGTAAAGAAAAATTGCTGCAGGCTGTGAAAACGGAGAACATTATAAAAACAACAGAAACAAAGGCAGAATATAAGGAAAAACAGCTGGATGACAGATTAAATAGATGGAAAACCAAAGTTTTGCCCAGTCAGCACTTGAAAAACATTGAAGGAAAATGTAATGACAACTTGACATGGGCATGGCTTAAGATGGGAACCATCAAGAAAGAAACGGAAGGTTTAATACTGGCTGCTCAAGAACAAGCACTACAAACTAATGCCATGAAAGCAAAAATACAAAAATCCACCAACAATCCAAACTGCCGACTTTGCAACAACAAAGTTGAAACTGTTTCACATTTAATATGTGAATGTAGCAAAATCACACAAACTGATTACAAAGCTAGACACGACCAAGTTGCTAAATTAATCCACTGGTCATTATGTGAAAAATACAACTTACCTGTATCCAAAACAGTCATGGGAACATAAAGTAGAAAAAATTATCGAAAATGAGAAGGTGAAGATCTTGTGGGACTTTCGAATACAGACGGATCGTCATTTGGAACACAACACACCAGATATCACAGTTGTCGAAAACCGAAACATACCATTTATTGACATCGCGGTACCAGGAGACGCCAGAGTCGAAGAAAAAGAACTGGAAAAAATCATGAAATATTGCGGCCTGGCCATCGAAACTACGCGATTATGGAGGAAACATGTAACAGTGATACCCATTGTCATCGGGGCACTTGGTACCATGTCCAAAAGTTTTACAAAATACATCAAGAAATTGCAGCTTCCTGCAATAATGCCAACGGAATTGCGAAAAACAGCGCTACTCAGAACATCATACATCTTAAGAAGGTACTTGGTTGATACCTAGGACGCTGGCAGCAACCCGTATCAACCATTAGCACCAGACAATGGTATTTGTGATGCATTCGATCATCTTAGATAGATTCAGATTTTTGAATGTTCAGTTGACTTTCATGTTTAATGAATTAATAATAATAATAATAATAATAATAATAATAATAATAATACCCTGTTTCCCCCAAAATAAGACATCCCTCGATAATAAGCCCAATTGGGCTTTTGAGCGCATGGCAATAAGGCCAAGTGCTTATTTCAGGTTTCAAAAAAATATGAGACAGGGTCTTATTTTTGGGGAAACACGGTAATAATCAAAACTGCGGGTATTTATTTTTCTATGTGTAAAATGTATCTGTTCCCCCCTCAGAAATGTTGAAGTTGATGAGTTACGGTGTTCTTTGGGGTGCCCGTATGCAGGCACACAAAAAAGGGATAAGAAAGCACCCAATAGCTAGGAAAGAAACAGCCATTCAATCAAAATTTAGAAAAGATAATATAACAAAGTAGAATAGTCAGGAAAGGGAAGAGGTAAGGCAAGTTCTGATATAGCACAAAAACCTGTAGAAGTATAATATAACATCAGAGCTAAACAGCCTCCCTGAACTACTGTGGTTTGGTGTTCCTTGAATTCAGACACAGTAGCCAATAACAAGTTAGCATAAAATCCTAGTTTGCAAATCAGCATCAGCCCACAGAGCCAACATTCAGCCGTTTAACTGGCTTTTCTTTTACTTCTGTACTCAGATGGGAAAGGGGAATGGGGTTATTTTCATATCTGCATACGGTTCTACATCAAGCTCCGAAGCTTGGAGGGAACGTTTCTTCCCAAAGCACTCAGATTACCATGGGCAAAGGCGGGTAATCAGACTGTATTCTGCTGGCATACAATACAAATGAAAATCTTTAGATATATATATATATATATATATATATATATATATGACTAGTAAAACTGGATAATCCAATTATTAAACTTTCTCAAGAGGAAAGAAAGCACTAGGCAGGCAGGCATTCATTGTCTGGCAATAAGAAAGAGCGGACGGTTTTACAAGCTGGCTACATATTTACGGGGCTTTTGTTACTTGGGAGCTAAAATGTACAGTCTTCATTCTCTTGCCAGGCAAAATTAAGTGGGGTGAGTTTTAAAATATCTGAAGAGGGCTACATCTGTTCGCTGAGGCTTAAATCTCAAACTGTGATAAATGGGAGATTGTCAGATGGGAAAAAAAAGCACCAACGGTTTTCCCCACCCGCAAAAGGACACGAGGGAATCACTGTTCAGGATACGAAAACGTTAAAAAAGATAAAGCAAAAGATATTTACACAAAACGTTGTTAATGGCTGCATCTGAAAAGTCCCAGGACACTTTTAAATAATTGGTGAGTTTTTGTTTTTAATTAATTTACCTTTTTTTCTTAAAACTGCCATAGCGGCATTCATAACATAAACATCTTTGAGTAACTTTCCTAAGTAAAGCACTGCAAAATACTCCAAATATGCACTATGAGTGAACATTATCGTAAGGTGAAGACTAAAATGAGCCCTTGGAACGTGTTACAGAATCCATTATAAAAACGACTATTGAACAATAATAATAATTATTATTTGCAGCCATAACCTATATCACACCTATCCCCTTCCCCAAATAGTTCAAGGGCAAAATTGGAAATTGACAGGTGTTATTGACAGTATTTTTATAGCCATTCAGGAGCACAGGAAGGTTGAATGCAAAAGAGAAGCGAGGCTTGGAAACCAACTACATCGGGAATCTGAGACTGAACAAGATTTCCTGAGGCAAATGGGTACCGCTCCTTCAACTATCCAAAACAAAACAATTTATAGTCTATAATTAGACTAACCGATTTAGTCTCTACCTGAATTTCAACTTCAGGTATAATAGGTCTCTCAGAAGTGCTTTTTTTCCCCTCCCCAAGAAGTGGTTTCGCAGCTTCTCCGATTCAACCACGCCTTGTTCCTATCTGAATTGATGGTTTCGGATGTACAGAGGCAGACTTGCTCTCCCTCCGGGATATAGAGATGTTTGTAAAGTGGGCACTTTTAATTAAGCCAAGCAAATTTCGGTTACTGTAGGAAGAGGTTCACAAGGCAAGGCTTTTATGATGTAAAAAAAGCATCTAACCCAGTGGTGGATTGCCCCCGGTTTGGACCGGTTCGCAAGAACTGGTAGTAAAGCTGACGGGAGGCTCTGCCCACTGACCGGGATGTCATCAGGAAGCTTCTGCGCCGCCCTGTTGCAAACCGGTAGTAAAGGTAAGTAGAACCCATCCCTGGTCTAACCTGATGAAGTTGCTTCCAATTTTGTACACAGCTTCCTCTTACCTTGTTAACATTCAATCAAAATAGCCAAATAATCCCGTATATCGGTGGACTACTCACTCTTTGGTTAGGAGAGGGCACGATTTTATTAGGAAGCGAGCTAAAGGTGTGTCTTGGTATATGAGTTCAGGAGGAGCAGTTGGGCTCTTCAGATTCAGGCAACGGACAATAATGTAAAGAACAGCGGCGACAGCAGCCAATTTAACCCCATCAAACACTGCCGGCAGCTCAGGGGTTTCTATTAAGGAACTCATCTTGCTATCTGAAAAAGAAAGAAAGAAAAAACCGTTTGGAAAACAGATAGTCGTTCATTAGCCTGAAAAAAAGTAAGGTTCTACATTTAGGCAAGAAAAGCAAAATGCACAGGTACAGTATAGATGGTATCTCGCTCAACAGTATTAACTGTGGGAGTCCTAGTGGACAACCATTTAAATATGAGCCAGCCATGTACAGCAGCTGCCAAAAAAGCCAACATAGTTCTAGGCTGCATAAACAGAGGGATAGAATCAAGATCACGTGAAGTGTTAATATCACTTTATAAGGCCTTGTTAAGGCCACACTTGGAATATTGCATTCAGGTTTGGTTGCCACAATGTAAAAAAGGTGTGGAGACTCTAGAAAGAGTGCAGAGAAGAGCAGCAAAGTTGATTAGGGGACTGGAGGCTAAAACATATAAAGAACGGTTGCAGGAACTGGGTATGTCTAGTTTAATGAAAAGAAGGACTAGGGGAGACATGATAGTAGTCTTCCAATATCTCAGGGGCTGCCATAAAGAAGAGGGAGTCAAGCTGTTCTCCAAAGCACTTGAGGATAGGACAAGAAGCAATGGGTGGAAACTAATCAAGGAGAGAAGCAACTTAGAACCAAGGAGAAATTTCTTGACAGTTAGAACAATTAATCTGCGGAACAATTTGCCTCCAGAAGTTGTGAATGCTCCAACACTGGAAGTTTTTAAGAAGAGATTGGATAACCATTTGTCTGAAGGGGTGTAGGGTTTCCTGCCTAAGCAGGGGGTTGGACTAGAAGACCTCCAAGGTCCCTTCCAACTCTGTTATTTTTTCTAACCTATCAAGTTAAAAAAAAAGCTTTCAAATCTAAGAGGACAGAACTCAAGGAAGTTTCATACAGAACAGATGACTCAGTTCAGCAACAAAAGCCTGACTACGTAACTTATATATATATATATATATATATATCTGGATCTGATATCAAAACAGAGGTATTTTGAAGGCAAGAAACTAGGGGACCATGAGTTCTAGTTACATCTTAGATGTGAAAGCTGGCTGGGTGACTTTGGGTCAACCACCAGGAGACAGTGAGTTCTAGTTCTGCCTTAAGCATGAAAGCTGGCTGGGAGACTTTAGGCCTGTCACTTTCTCTCTCAGCCCAGCCCGCCTCCACAGGGCTTTTATTATGAGGAAAATAATAAGAAGAAGGAGTATCAGTCATGTTCTCCATCTTGAGTTATTTATAAAAAAATAATAATAATAAAGTGTGGGATAAAAACAAATGAATACGTTTGACTGCCACATTTTCAAAGGACAACGACCGTACTACTCAAAATCCCACATTTCATTCTAGAGTAAGTGTGTGCAAGGTTTTTATGCCAAGAAAAATATTTGCTCTGCTTGAAAAATCATTATACGCTTCCTTAATGTATTTCAGTCGCTTATCTATGTACTAAGAAAAGAAACCTTATCTCAAAGACAAATCAATTAATTGTTGTAAGATAAGGCCGGTTGAGAAGTTTAATGGGACCTGTTAGATGACCTTGAAGGACCATGGGAAAAGAGATGCTGCCTAGGAAACAATCAGACAAGAGAGGGTGGAGAACCCAGTGGCTTGTGGATCAGACCAACGGAGGAAAGACCCGCCCTAAACCGATCAAGCAGTTGAAAGAGCTGGCAGGAAATCAGTGGCGTCAGACTCACAAAGCTCCATTGATGTAGTCTTACAATGAAACAGAATTAGTTCATCCAGTTTGTACTTCCTCTCTGGTTTAGCTCGGAGGGTTGACATCAATTTTGCAAGTACAAACTGCCAGTCATGGAAGCCATCTTTTTCTTTGGACCTTCAGGGCTGCCACATTTAGTCCTGTGGGAAAACTGGGAGGGGGGGGATTGTATGGAGATTGTATGGAGAGGTATCTAGCCATAGCAACATTCTTTTCTTTGAGAGTCAAGGACATCCTGCCCTGCGCCTGGAGTGGGGTGACTGGAAGGCATCTCCAGCTGGGAACGATGCATTGATTGGACCATGTGATGGACATGTGGGTGCTGGGGCAGGGATTTGCCATTTCTTTTGGGTGGGGGAAAACCTGGAAGCTTTCGGATTCGGGTTTTCCCAGGTAAATTGGAACTTTGAGGAACTTCTAGCCTCAGAGTCTTCTTTCGTTGAGAGTGAACCCTGACACAAACTTCCCACCACGATTTTTAACAGCTGGATCAGAGGTGCTATTTAGCAGGTTCTGGAGAACCGGTAGCAGAAATTTGGAGTAGTTTGGAAAACTGGCAAATACCATCTCTGGCTGGGGCCCAGAGTGGGGTGGGAATGGAGATTTTGCAGTATCCTTCCCCTCCCACACCCACCAAGCCACGCCCACAGAACCGGTAGCAAAAAAAATTTGAATTCCACCACTGAGCTGGATCCATTAGGGCAGGTCCTCCGTTTCTTTCTCTCACCCTTGAGCCATCAGGGCTCCTGCCTCTCTTGCCTGTTTTCTAGGCAGTATCTCTTCCCCTCATTCCCCAAAGTCATCTACACATTCCATTACAAAAAAGGTGCTAAATAAAATACAGGTGATCACTTACAAAAATGATCAGAAATGGATCTATTCTGAAGAAATGTATTGAATCATCTTTCTTTGCTCTATTGGAGGTATTAATCACGCAGGTAATGACTATGCGTTGTAGAGGAGCAATCCACATTTTTATCAATGTTCTTCAGGGGTTTTTTTTAATACAATGTCTACACCTGTTTGATAGCATTGTAGATTATCTGTTTTACTTTATGACTAATAAAGTAAACTATATCTCATTTCAAACCTTAATAGCTTTTTTTTTTCAAAACTTACAGCAAAGGATGATCCAACAGCAGGGAAAAATGGAAGAAAGGATGTTTTACGAGGATATAAAGTTTATCTTTAAATGTGCAATCTGAATTACATTCTCCAATTTTGTAATTCTACTTGCTATAGTATTCCTGCCCAGTTTTAACCAGAAGATTATAAGCAAGTATATAAAAGAAGCACATAGAGAACATTCCATTACTTCCTGATTTGCCTGGGTTGGTCCCTTTAGCAGGAAGGAACAATAGCTAGTTAATATATTACAATACTGTAGAAACAACGCATTCCAAGCATACAAAACCCACCTGTGTAGTATGACACTTATTCTTAAAAACAGGAAACTCCAGGCAGTCTAAGCAAATATGAAGTCCAATTCAAAGTCAGCCTATAAAACAAAATCAGATTGTATATCACTCTATTGGCAGCAGTTAACACACACAAGAAACAAGTCACAACAAAGCATAGGTATCCTACTTCAAACATAAGTCATCTGCTACACTATTTTTTGGCCCATTCCATACAAATCTTTTAGATAGAAGCCACTTCAACTGCAACTTCATCATTATTTATCCAGGGGGAAAATAAACGTGCATAAAATTTGCCTTCACATTACTACAAATCAATTTTATGATCATTTGCACAAAAATGAAACAAATGTACATTCTCTGAGATAGACGTCAATCATCATAGTTTCATTTATCTCTAAACCAGCTAATCTCCAAACCAGGCTGGAGATAGTTAGCTACGTAGCTAGCTAGATCAACAGGTCTGTGTATGTTTGTGTATGTGTGTGTTGTATGAAGAACCTAGCAATAATCAACAATACTGTTTCCATAATGATCCTGTAAACATATTTATACTAATGGGATAAGCTCATAAATTGCTATTACTGATAACAAGCAAGGCAATCATATATAAAATGCTTATATCAATGAACTAGGAAGCCATACAAAGTGAATTCTTTCTGTAATATAAGTACTTCTGTTATTTCATACTCATTATAGGTTTTTTTTTAAATCTGAGATGATGGGGAGAACAAAAACAAGCACTGTTTACAAATTATTCAGATAATTTGCCCAAATGCTATTCTTTAAAGATTACAGTTTACGTGTTGAGCAATGACCCTTTCTGAGTGTTGCAAATGACCCGAACAAAACATAAACAGGAAGGAAACTCTAAAAGACAACTTTAAAACAAAAATCCCTTCAATAAATTTTAGGATTCTCTATAGTAGTACTTCTATTGTCTTCTCCAAAGTGCTGTTTTAACAATGCAACCGTACAGCGGTGTCCCTAGCATAAAATGTGTGAATCTTGCCTTCTCCTTTACCCCTTATGTTGATGATAACGTATTTTTCTGTTATTAGTAAATGTAACAAACAAAAATAAAAAGCAACAGTGATACAATAAAATGTAACAGCAATAAAATAAACTGGTTTTTTTTAAACAAAGGAAGAAAAAGAGCCATATAGTATTAATATACAAGTGGCTCGTTTTTCAGACTTTGGGCTAACATCAACTATATTACCTAAAGCAGCAATATAGGTGCATTCATGACCAAAGCATATTTTATACCGTGTTTCCCTGAAAATAAGGCCCTGTCTTATATTTTTTTGAACCCTGAAAAAAGCGCTTGACCTTATTGCCATGCACTCAAAAGACCGATTGGGCTTATTATCAGGGGATTATTTGGGGGGAAACAGGGTAGCAGCAGCCATCACAACAAGCTGCAACATCAAATGATAACATGTCATTTGTGCTACAATGCCATACTGTACATCAGTATATAATGATGCTTGACAGAGATATGCAACTTGCACATCATTTCCATGATGACATCAACATGGACATATCACCATCTCCTCATGTCCGCCCTGAACACTCATACAGGTAGTTCTCCACTTACAACAGTTCACTTAGTGACTGTTCGAAGTTGCAACAGAAGTGAGAAAAGTGACTTATGGCCGTTTTTCGCACTCAGGTGATCCAAACTCAGATGCTTGGCAACTGCTTCGCATTTATGACCGTTGCCGTGTCCCAGGGTCACGTGATCACTTTCGTCACCTTCGGACAAGCAAAGTCAACCGGGAAGCCAGATTCACTTAACAACCATGTTACTTACTTAACAACTGCAAGGCTTCGCTTAGCAACTGTGGCAGGAAAGGTGGTAAAATGGGGCAAAATCCACTTAGCGAATATCTCGCTTAGCGACAGAAATGTGGGGGCTCAGTTGTGGTCATAAGTCGAGGACTACCTGCGTTCTGTGGGATTTTGTCCAAATAAAGCTTTAACAGGACTTGCCAAATGGTTCTGTATCTATATTACAAGCTGCGTTTAAATCCTCTACTTTAAAAGCATTTTACATTTTAACATGGGGAATTTGGACTCGTATCCGAAGCCGGCTCAATTGTGAAATCAAATTTGCGCTTCTTTTAATGCAATGCTACGCAACCATTTGCAATTATTTCCAGGGAGCAGAGGAAGTCCCGCCATTTATTAATCAACGTATTTAAATAGATGTGCCTTAGCATTTTGAAAGGTGGAGCCATTTGTTCATTTGCAGCAGCTTCCATATGCAGTAATTGAAATTGAGACATTAAATGCTAAATGATGCTTTAGAGCAGGAGTGTCAAACTCAAGGCCCGGAGGCCAGATCTGGCCCAGGGGGGCACTTAGATCTGGCCCGTGGGGCTGACCTGGAAACAGCAAAGGACCAGCCCATGGTGCCTTAAGTGCACGCTGGCAGATGGTTATACAGGAAGGCATTGCAGCCGAAAACGGAGCTCAGAAACCTGTTTTTGCTGGCAGAATGCTCGGGCTGCCACAGGTGCTCCGACACGAGTGACGTTGAGCTGGCCACGCCCACCCTTGCCACGCCCACCGACACCCCCCCTCCCCAGGTCAAACACAACTCTGATGCGGCCCTCAATGAAATCGAGTTTGACACTCCTGCTTTAGAGACAGGCTCAAGTCCATTTTTACGACACTGTTTCCAGGCTTACAGAACAGTTCTGAAAGGAAGTGAATTCATTTATAAAATATTCATTCCTAACATTGTAATATAACAATGATAGCAATGAGTTCTTCATTTTTGTTATACTTTACATCACAGGAAGTTCAAATGCATTGTGTGCATGTTTTACGTCTCTCTCTCTGTGTATATACAGTTAATGTACAGCATATGTACAGTAAATGTACAACTTTAAAACAGTAAATTAGTGATAAAATAAATCAGAAAATCTATAAAGCTATCAAACAGATAAGAGTTTCCTGCTTGAGCAGGGAGTTGGACCAGAAGTCTCCAAGATTTCCCTTCTAACCTATTATTCTGTTTTAATAATATGATTTCAAGTTCTCCTTTATATTACTCATTGATTCTTGGCACAAGTCTGTTTGCAGCCACTCTCAGACATCCCAATGGCTTAAATTTGAATGAGGCAACTTCTTATTTTTATTACAATTAAAAGAATTCTGGTAATCTGCCTTACTCATCCCCATAACCTTTAGGACGGTCATTCCTTTATTTCTTCTGAAAACTGTGAGCAACATCTGAGACCATTTACTTTGCCTTTCACATGCCAATTTCTTCCCTCGAAAGAAAGAATTCACATGCAATCTGTACTTTCTAAAGTACAATTTTAAAAAAATCATATTTCTGGACCTAGCTTTCTTAGTGCAAAGGGAAGGCTTTGTTCTATTAATCACCATGACAAAAGCCAACCAAACCTTTTACAAATCTGTTGTCTCAATAAAAAAGCTGTAGATGTGTTAAAATTTATACCATATTGTTAAACTGTCTGAAGAGCAATAAAAGAGAACGTTTTCAGTCATTACAGACCTGGCCCAAATTCCCCTATCTCATATAAACATAACAAACTTCTAATAAAATCTGAGAAATGTTTTTAAAACAGCATTTTTAGATTTCTTATATGACCAAAGCAAGAAAAAGAGATTCGAACCCAGGCTTTTTCAACAAAACTGGGTATCTTATACAAGTAATTTATCAAAATATATATTGTTTTAAGCACAAGAAAAGAATAGATTAATTAAAATTGCAGATGGTTCACCAGAAAGTGTCAAAAAACAATGCCTACAGCTGAAATACAGAGTAGACAATATCAAGAAATTGGGGAGGGGGGGGAGTATCTACAAAAAGATATTGTAATACTTTGTGTTAAAAGCAATTTGGAAGGTAAGTTACTCTGAAAAGTAAAATACTTGGCGGTCGAATTATTTCCCGACTTTCCCATAGCTCCTATCTTGGCATCTTAATGTTTATTAAATGCAAGGTAATAAATAGATCATCTGTGAGAATGTTATGACTATTGTTAGGTTTAACAAAAAAAACATTGCCAACTATTAGTTTTAAAAACCAGGAATCATGGAAGGAAGAATAAATGCAACGCTGTGTCGATTGAATAGGTAAAAAACATGCCCTTGAACTGTAGTTCATTTCTCTATTCTGACAGCGATTCCAAGACATCATGATTCCAGGAATCATTATCAGGAAGAAATCAGCATTTACATTAGGACATAAAACCAAGCTGTACAGCAGCAGTGATAGTCAGTGCAAAGAGGCCACAGGAATTCGCTTGCCCAATCCAACAGAACTATTAAATTGCTAACACAATTAATTGTGGAGGAGAACCAAAGGGTGTTTTTTTTTGTACCTGCAGGCAAGATGTATCTAGTCTAGGTCTCCTTGCACATAATTGAACTAACACACTTTATAAGCGATTGTGTAATTCCCCCCAGCAAACTACTTAACATGACATTAAATAAGCCAAATAAATAGTGAAGATCCATAAAAAGCCATTAAAGAATAGACTGCAACACAGCTCAGCTACATGAGATGGGAGAAGTACATGTGACGTAAGAATCAAAAGATAAATAACTACCCATTAAGGCAGAGGTCTTCAAACTTGGCAGCTTTAAGGCTTGTGGACTTCAACTCCCAGAATTCTCCAGCCAGCTTAGCTAAACTAGCTGGAAAATTCTGGGAGTTGAAGTCCACAAGTCTTAAAGCTGCCAAGTTTGAAGACCTTTGCATTAAGGTGTTGAGTACGATTGAAAAGGGAATAACAGTCAAAGAATTCTTGAAGCAAAAAACTTGGGTGAAACCAACTTTTCACTTTGGGACGATGGCCAAAACAACAGGGTATAGACATGTTAATCCCTCCCCCCGTCTTAACTCAAGAAATAATAGGAAACATGCAGTGCAGGAAGCCATTAACAAACACAGAGTTGGAAGTCTTTCAAAGGACATCAAACTCCATCTTTGCTAATGCAGATAACTTACTACTGGCAGATCATTTGAAGTTGCAACATTATTGTATTTTTATCCTATCTATTCCATCTATCTAGGCAATGTACATACTTAATAGCCCTTCCTGGTGCCTCTTATTTTCCCTACAACAACAACAACATTATGAGGTAGGTTAGGCTGAGAGAGTGTCTGGCTCCAAAGTCACCCAGCCAGCTTTCATCCCTAAGGCGGGACTACCAAGATTCAGACTCTTGATTTCTAGGCCAGCAGCTTAATCACTATGCCAAACTGGCTCTCACATCTCTACAAGGCACGCTTCCAGCTTCCATTTAAAAAAAAAAACCACTGGATCAAAAAAAAAAACCAAAATCCAAACAACAATTCAATCCCCACCATCTTTACAAACTACACAATTTGCCTACTAATTAAAGTTGCCTTTTTAATTTTAATGCAACTGGTTTGTGAAGTACCAGCTAGAACTGAGAACACCCTTCTTCTAGCTACTCTATAAAAAGAGGTATCTAATTTAAAACTTTCTACAGTAAGTCTTGTATTTTACCCTTTTACTGCCTCTTCTCTACATAGTGGAAAGACCAGAAGGAGGGAGGAAAAGAGAAAGGAGGAGTGTAATGCCATCTATAAAACCCTGCCAGGAGAAAAGTGAGCCACGGCACATGGAATTTCTCAAAGCAAGCCACTTTATAAAGTGACAAACAAGAGGATAAAGGAGGGGAAACGAGTACAATCAGAAAACACCGCCCTGGAAGAGGAAAAAAGTGGGATGGTGAAAATAAATATGGCCTTTCATAGTGGATATTGGAGCCCCTGGAGATTGTTCATGTATGGGACTAAAGTGATAATCCAAAAATCAATTAAAGCTCGAAGAAACTTGGCACTCCCGTAAGAAAGGACATTCAGGAAGAGAGAAACGAGGAGGTAGAGTGGAAGGTACCCTTGAAATCCAATCCCTGTACAATAACTAATATTAGATGGAAGAGGAAACTCTCTTTTGCCAACCCTGAATTCCTGGGTTGTTAAAAAAAAAAAAAAAGCAAGCTAAGGAGGAGCAATTTCCTTTCCACTTTGGTGCAGCACACAACAAAGCTAATACTTTTAAAGAAATGCCTCCATTATATAGACATATTTCTATATTTTCCCCACGCCCCCTTATCTTTCTTTGTCTCTTTCTGCAGGAAATTCAATCACACATATCTTCAAGATGCCTCTTATTCTCCCCATACCTCTCAATTGAGGTAGGAGAAACAATGAAGGAGGGGGGGGTGCATCGCCTTCATATCCTGCTCAGGAATTTTGTCAAGGAAGCAGACAATGATTGCAAACTAGATCCCAGATTAGAAGGGTCTTCAGTGGATCCAAGAGAGCTCCTGGCATGCCTTCCTTAAACCTCCTGAGAAAGCCGGAAATTTCATCTCCTTCTGCTAAGTCTGAAGCAACCGACCTACCCATTTTTATTTTTTATGTCCCTGTAAAGATTTTGTGATCATGGATCCTTCGAGCAGGTTGACCCTCAAGTGCATCCAGACTCCCAACACAAGTATTACTTTTGTATACTATTAAATTGTATTATTTCGTCCACGGGGTCGCGATGGGGTTGGGGTTGGACACGACTTCGCAACGAACAACAACAAAATGGTATATTATTAAACGGGAGTTGTTTCTGATTACCAGCGACCCTGTAATAGACCAGTGGCTCCCAACCTTTCTTTTTTTTGTGGCCATGTCCCACCTAAGCATCTCTAAAATCCTGATTGCCCCCCACCCCACCCTATGACATATAATTCTTACTTTACCCAAAAAGTGAACTCTACTCACGCAAGGAGAGGAAGCCCGAAAGCCCATTCATTAACTTGGTTTAAACAAGGTTCAAATCGCCCCCCATTAAAAATCAAATTGCCCACCCACCCACCCACCCACCCACCCTTGTGGCGCGTGGACACCCCCCTCCCCCCACATTGGGAACCACTGCTGTAGACTTTCTCCCCACCTCCCACCACCCCATAATTATATCAGTTATAACATTCAAAATGTTGGAACAATCTCTTTTTTTAAAAAAAAAGAGAACCACACACATTATGTGACACATTTAGAAGAAAAAAAATCCCCTAATGAAAATGCCCTTGAAATAAAACAGGGGGTGGGGGGGGGCAGATTAGGAGGGGGGGGAGGAAATCCAGAAGGTCTCTTCCCATTCCCCCCCACCCCCAATAAAGTGAGTGAAGGGACCAAGCCCCCCCCCCTTTCCCCAATTCCATTTCTCAAGTGCCCTTCACGGGTCAGTTACATTCTCCCTCTTTCTCTCTCTCTCTGCCCCCCTCCCCAACCAACCTACCTCACAGGGTTGTCGTGAAGGTCTAAAACCAGCCCCTCCCTCCTTCCCATGGAGGTGCCTCGAGCTCTCGGCGGGAGGCGACGTCCTCCCCAACCCAAGGCAAGGATGCAAATGGAAGAGAGAGAGAGAGAGAGAGAGAAAGAGAGACAGAAGAAAAAACTACAAGCAGGAGGATGTCAAGGCAAGGCGTCCCAACGGGGCTGGCTGAGGCATGATGGGAGCTGTAGTCCAGCCTTGTCTGTGAGGACGCCAGAGGAAAAAGGGGAGGAAAAAAAAAGGGGGGGGGGATAATGCAGCCGCATCCATGAGGGTCGAAAAGGAAGGGGGGGTCCAGGCGGCCCGGGGATGTGAGGGCGCCTCCGGATCTCGAGCCGAGGGACGGATAAGCACCTACTTTACCTCGCGGGTCCGATTTTGGCCTCACCTGTGCAGCGACGACGCCGGCGCTCATGCCGAATCCCGGCCGGATAACGACTCCCATCGAGACGCCCCCCCCCGCCCCGCCTCTTCAGGCACGACCTTTCACACACCTTACGCCGCCGCCGCCGCCGCCGCCGCAGGCTCCTCCCACTCGCCGGCCGCCGCCTTGGTCACTCCATTGGCGGCGGGGCCTGCCACTCGCCGCCTCCAAGCGACACGGGATTGGCTCCCGGATGCCGGGTGCGACGAATATTTAAAAGACAAAATTGGGTGGAGGAGGAGGAGGAGGAGGAGGCGGGGAAAGGAGGCGGGTTTTCCAAGCCGCGAGGGAGGTACTGCTCGCCACACCGCCCCGCCCAGCCGGGGGGAGAAGAGGCGGCGAGCTATTGGGTCCTTGTGACGCAATTGGTGGACGGCCGGGAGGGAAAGAAGGAGGCGGAGTCCGAGGAGGAGAACGGGGCGGGGCTATGTCACGTGTAGCGCAGACGGCGCCTCAGCTTTCCGCTTCGGCCTTCCATTTTGAGTCACCCTCTGTGGGTGAAGCAACAATGAAATTAACCCTCCCCCCTCCAAACACACACAAATGCTTAGATTAAAATCCAGTTTATTCCCCCCCCAAAAAAGTTGGATTATTTGGGCAGGTAGCAGGTTTCATTTGACCATTTGCTCCATTTGCTGCCATTCCCCATGATGCACCCTTGTATGAAATGACCTGGGTAGAAAAGCATTTAGGCAGGGGGAAAAAAATAAAGTGGTTAGGCGAAACCTGGCACAAAAAAAGCAACTGACAGGGATCTTGGAGTCTTAGTAGACCATCATTGAAATATGAGCCAGCCGTGTGCCCCCCCCAAAAAATAATTATACAGTCCCAGGTTGTATAAACAAAGAGGTCGTAGAATCAAAATCATGCAAAGTATTAGTACCGCTTTTATAAAAGCCTTAGTAAGGCTACACACGGAATACCGCATCCAGCTTTGATCACCATGTTGACAAAAAATGAGGTTGAGACTAGCTAGGTGGCTCAGCGGCTAAGACGCTGAGCTTGTCGATCAGAAAGGTTGGCAGTTCGGCGGTTCGAATCCCTAGTATTGTTCTCCTGCGTGAGCAGGGGGTTGGACTAGATGACCTCCAAGGTCCCTTCCAACTCTTGTTACTGTTATCATTATTACTACTTTAGGAAAAAGTGCAAAGAAGAGCAACTAGGATGATTAAAGGCCTGGAGGCTAAAACATAAGAAGAATGGTTGCAAGATTTGAGTGTGGCTGGTCTAAAGAAAAGAAGAATTAGAGGATGACACGATAGCAGTATTCCAGTATTTGAGGGGCTGCCACAAAAAAGAGGGGGTCAAATTATTTTTCAAAGCATCAGAAGGCAGGACCAGGAAATGATGGAAACTAATCAAGGAGAGAAGCAACCTGAAATTAAGGAGAAACTTCCTAACAGAACAATCAACCAGTGGAACAGCTTGCTACCAGAAGTTGTGGGTGCTCCATCATTGGAGGCTCTTAAGAAAAGATTGAACAGCCAATTGTCTGGATTGGTATAGGGTCTCCTGCTTGAGCAGAGGGTTGGACTAGAAGACCTCCAAGCTCCCTTCCAGCTCTATTCTGATTGATTGAAGACTTTAGGCAGTTTGCCAAGTTTGAATGGCTGGGTCTCTGCAGATGCTAAGATGCCCACTGAGTTTGGATGTAGCCTATGTGCGTCCTGGTGGTTTTCAAATTTGGCCTCTCTAAGAGGGATGGGCTTCAACTCCCAGTTGAAGTTACTGGGATTCAGTTACTTGGATCCAGTTGGTGTGGCAAGAGCTGGCACATTCGAATGACTCTCTGACTCTGCCTAATTTTTTTACATTTTGACTGATGAAGTTACTTGGATAAGTAGCGAAAAATCTCAGATTAACAAACTTTGGTCCAGTTGCCATGATTTGAACCTTTTTAAAAAAAAAAAATACTTCCAATCTCAACTTTGCTGATTGGGGAATTCTGGGAGTTGAAGTCCATTCTTCTTAAAGTGCCCAGGGTTATAAAAAACCTGTAGAGCAGTGGTGAAATCCACCTTTTTTTTACTACCAGTTCTGTGGGCGTGGCTTGGTGGGCATGGTAGGGGAAGGATACTGCAAAATTCCCACCCCATTCCAGGAGAAGGATATTGCAAAATCTCCATTCCCACCCCATTCTGGGGCCACCCAGAGGTGGTATTTGCCAGTTCTCTGAACTGCTCAAAATTTCCGCTACCGGTTTTGCAGAACCTGTCAGAACCTGCTGGATTTCACCCCTGCTGAAGAGGTAGTTTTCAACTATTCATTTAGTGAAGTTACAGGAACACTGAAAAAGTGACTTAGGATTGTTTTTCAGACTTACATTACATCATCTTCATGGTCTCATGATCAAAATTCAGATGCTTGGCAACTGACTCATATTTATGACGGCTGCAGTGTTCTGAGGTCAGGTGATCCCCTTTGGCGACCGTCTGACAAGCAAAGTCAATGGGGGAGCCAGATTCACTTAACAACCATGTTACTAACTTAACAGCTGCAGTGATTCACTTAACAACGGTGTCAAGAAAGGTCATAAAATGGGGCAAAATTCATTTAGCTGTCTTACTTAGCAACAGAAAGTGTGGGCTCAATTGTCGTAAGTCGAGGACTACCTGAACTTCTCCAATGGCTTGTCTAAAGTATCTGGAGGAAGTTCCACCAATTCTTCAGTAACGCCGTATGATTCACCAAACTTGTCTCTTTAAGGATGCTACTACACTGGCACAGGACATGCTTTTATGTATGTGTTGATGACTGGCTGGCGTTTTTCTTTGCATACAAAGCTATTCTGAATGTTAACAATGGATCTTACAGGAATGTGCCGCGGCTTTTAAATTACCCATCACAGGGTGAAGATCTTTGCCACATGCAGAAACTGGAAGAACAGAATGTGAATCAAGTTGACAGTGCCTTTTGCCAGTTGAGTCTGCATAGAAATACTAGTGAATTTAGTCATATTCTGGATTTCCATATTTAAACAAAACAAAACACTTGCCTGTGTTTGTTTGTTTGTTTGTTTATTTATTTACACAAATTTATATGCCGCCCTTCTCCCCAAGGACTCAGGGCGGTGAACACAAGTTAAAAACATACAATAATAAAAGAAAACGTAATCAAAACCAATCCAAAACAGCGACAATAAATAATAAAACCCAGGAATCAGGATCAACCCATTTGTTGAAACAGCCAAGTCTTTAGGTCTCAACGGAAGGAGCGGAGGTCAGGCACCGTCCGAAGCTCGGTGGGTAACTCATTCCAGAGGGCAGGAGCGCCCACAGAGAATGCTCTACCCCTGGACGTCGCCAGCCGACATTGTCTGGTCGACGGTACCCTGAGGAGGGCAGCCCTGTGTGAGCGGACAGGACAATGGGAAGCAGGTAGGAGATGGTCCTGCAAATACCCTGGACCTAAGCCATGTAGGGCTTTAAAGGTAAGTACCAGCACCTTGAAACGGATCTGGAGGACCACTGGTAGCCAGTGTAGCTCCCGTAACCACCCACGCGGCCGCATTCTGGACCAGCTGGAGCCTCCGGGTGCACCTCAAGGGCAGCCCCATGTAGAGGGAGTTGCAGTAAGCCAAGCGAGAAGTAAATATTGTATGGTTGTTAGTTGCCTAGCTGATCTGGTTAAGTGTGGGGTGTGAATATGCTGCCATAGTATAAGCCCCAAGAACAAAGATATCATAAGGAACAGCATATTCTCTGAAATTAAATAATTCCCCACAAAATGGGGGTTTTTTTGAGAGAGAGACTTGGGTGTAGAATGATGACAGTTCCTTGTGCAGTAGCCTTATCTTCTATATATATAAAAGCGAAAACCACTCATGCATTAATCACGAAATCTCCAGAACCATAAAGCCTACAAACTTGAAATTTGCCAGGTATGTTCCTCTTGGCTTCTAGGTGCTCACCAAGAAAAGATTTTTCGAAATGACCATCAGAGCATTAGTATTTCCTATATTATTATTAACATGCTCTGATGCTGAGAAGTTGTACTCCCCACCTCAAAAGAAATCTGTTCCAAATGCAGAACACAAGCAGAGGAGAGGAGTTTCACTCTCAGTTTTACTTTCACAGCAACAAGCAGCTTTACTAGAACTGTTGAGCTAAGCCATGCCCAGCCTCCTTCCTGTCTCCTTCTTGCTCACACAGCAAATACTGTTTAAGTCTCCAAACACCCCTCAACTCTCTCACACACTGGCAGGATGCTAATCAGATGAATATCGATGGATGCTGTGGGCTGGGACATTCTACTCCCCTTCCCCCTCTGTTCCAACTGCCAGTTGCCTTATATTAACACACTCTGATGTTACTGAGTTACACATTCTACATTAAGTTTCAGGCTGCAAATGTCAATTTATCAAGCCCAAGCACATAGTTCCGTAGCGAAGCACGGGCATCCAGCTAGTGAATTGTATAAATTCATAACCCTTTGTGTTCATAATATTTTTTCACTGTAAGAGGAGTAGGCAAACCATTTGGATTCTGCTGGATTGCCATGGCATATAACACTTTGTAAAGTAAGTAAATAAATAAAATGCAGTTTCAGAAAAAAGAAAAACGGGCCTCAGATCTATTTGCTTCATATTCATATATTTTCCCTAATTTCTAAATAAATGTCTCCAACCCTTACGTTAACTTGAAATGTCCCACTACTGTAATCCTTTCTGCCTTTTGAAATTATCTTCACAATTACGTGGTATATGATACATGATGGCTTACCATTAACAAATGGGGGTGGGGGTGGGGAATCACCATATTTAGAAGATGTTTTCAGAAAGCAAAACAAATAGAAATCATTCTTTGCCATTTTGTATCTAAAATGTCACATAGATGTTTCAAAGAAAGAAAGAAAAACCTGTCTCCTTGCTTATTCTAAAATATGAAATACACAAATGTTTGCAGAATACATTTAACCAAGTGGCTGAATTAGCCCTAGAAAATTAACCTTTTCAAGGTTACCATGCTAAACTGAACCATAAACTAAGCAAGCAGTCTGGGTGTGCACAGCAAGGCATAAAAAAACACGACCAAGATTGGCAAATGAATGCTAGTTAAAGCGAGCCAGGTAAATGCAATCATAGGATTGCTGGGTCATAGTACTGCATGATTAATTTGGCTCCTAGTGAATCCAGTGATAAGTTTGTGCTACGCACGTTGCAGTCTTAATCTACAATATATGTTGGTGAAAGGGAATTTGACGGTTTGAGTCACACTTTTAACTTTAGATTTTTTTTCCATCAGCTATTTTTGGAAAAGGACCTCTTCTTTGCCTCAGAAGAAAATCCACGGCATGCATCAAGAATTTTTGTGCTAAATATTGGATCAGACATTTAAATTGTTTTATTCTCAGATTACCAGAATGGATAGTACCAACTGTCGGGCAAAGACTCAAGTATTTTTTTCCCCCAACAGCAATAGGAACTATTATTAACAACAGTGAAAGGTTTCTGCCATAAGAGGGGACTAGCAAATGATCTGAATGTTTTCCATTGTTGCAAAGGTGCAGGAAAACTGGGAAGAATTTGAAAGGGACATTCAGAATAACAGAGTTGGAAGGGATCTTGGAGGTCTTCTAGTCCAACCCCCTACTCAAGCAGGAGACCCTAGTATAGGCCAGGGGTGAAATCCAGCAGGTTCTGACAGGTTCTGGAGAACTGGTTGCGGAAATTTTGAGCAGTTCGGAAAATCGGTAGCGGAAATTTTGAGTAGTTCGGAGAACTAGCAAATACCACCTCTAGCTGGCCCCAGAGTGAGGTGGGAATGGAGATTTTGCAATATCCTTCCCCCAGGAGTGGGGAGGGAATGGGGATTTTTCAGCATCCTTCCCCTGGAATGAGGTAGGAATGGAGATTTTGCAGTATCCTTCTGCCACGCCCACCAAGCCATACCACGCTCACCAAGCCACGCTCACAGAACCGGTAGTAAAAAAAAATTGGATTTCACCACTGGTACAGACTTTTGCAGCTCAGATAGAATATCCTTCACTTTAAAGGCTTGAGAGAAAGAATTTCTGAGCTGAAAGCGAATGCAGAAAGAAACAACGTTTATTTTTCATCTATTTAGTAACAATATACATCTGAAATTCCTTCTTTAGAATACCGTAGAAAATGAAGAAATGCAATTTTTAATGAAATGTTTGGCATTTTTATTGTGTTTTTATTTACATTAGGAATATTGTTTTCGTGTTCAATACATGTTCTTCGGGAAGGTTCTTCGGGAATATTTAAAAATTATTCCTGCTTGCCTAGACTTGGAATGACTAAAAGAAAAGGCTACATTGCATTTTTCTGCCTTCTATTCTATTCATGCTGAAGGGTGGCGCTCATTGACTCAACAATTCAGCCTGTGTGTATATCTTGGACTCACATTTCCTTGCAGAGCGGAGTTGAGTCATATGTTCCAACTCGTCGTCTCCTGATTAAAACTATAATAAGGCTACACGCCTCCCACTTGCTTGAGGTTAGTCCTGTAGGTTTTAAGGGAAGTGGCTCAAAACAACTAGAAGGCTAACAGCAAATATTTATTCAGCTTGATACATCAGTCCAAGCTGCAGCTGGCCCTTGTAGCTAAGAGCCACCAACAAAAAACCCACAAAACACAAAACCAATCCTGCTTTTAGCTCGCCAAATAGCAGGCTGGAATAAAAAGGCACGAGAACTTCTAAATCAAACCAAAATGAGAACGTCCAACTTTGTAGTCCACGGACTATGGTTAACTTTGATCAAATTTCTTACTCGGTAGTCAGTATTATAAAGCCGCGATGGCGAACCTATGGCACGCTTGCCACAGGTGGCAGACGGAGCCATATCGGCCGGCACATGAGCGTTGCCCTAGTTCAGCTCTGATGTGCATGCCGGCCAGCTGATTTTTGGGCCTTCTGGCCCCACTGGAAGTTGGGAAACAGGCTGTTTCCGGTCTCCGGGGGGGCCTCTGGTGGGTGGGGAAAGCCATTTTAGCCCTCCCCAGGCTCCTAGAAAGGCTCTGGAGCCTGGGGAGAAGGAAAAACAGATCTGCTGGGCACACTGTGCCATCGTGTGCCAAAAGCAGGGGAGTGCGGGAGGGGTTGCGTGTGCATGCGCGGGGGGGCGGGCACATTGAATTATGAGTGGGCGCACACATGACCCCACCGTGCTCCCCCTGCTTTTGGCACGTGACGGCAAAAAGGTTCGCCATCACTGTTATACGGCATGCTTGCCAGGGTGATTCGGCCACATTGAGTGCGTGCCTAGCTTTGAATATATCTCAAGTCTATGTAAGAAGTGTATTGTTTGAAGAGCTGTAACGTTGCCATGGAAACACATTTCTTGTATTATATTTGGACAAATGATTTCTTTTCCCGAGTTAACCCTTTTTCATCCCTTTGCAGAAAAACTGACTGCACGGCATGGCATCGATTGGTACGCGTTGGCATCACCTACTGCCTACCTATCTAGCTGCCTACATTTTAATTCTCCAGAACGGTTTTGGAAAACTTTTTAAGCACTTAATTGCTTTTTTTTAAAAAAAAGCAAAGAACAATCCAGTACTTCAACCAACATTCAATCAACGTTTAAAAAGGACTTTATTTTCAAGGAAGGCAGGGGGTTTTTTAAACGAAAAGTACAAGGCAGAATAACAAATCCTCTCTTCATCTTGACTTTTTTTTTTTTAGCATTATCCATCCCCCCCACCCCTACTTCCCCAAGACATCCCTGTTTTGGTGTATTGCAAAACTCACTTTTTAAATTAATGGGAGCTGTCACATAAGGGCTAAATTAAGCCTTAACCCAGGCAAGTGTTTTTAAGAAACATTAACCATGTTGCATTAGCCTCTAAACTTTTCCTCTGTGTCTTTATTAATCCACTTGGCTATAATAGTTCACTGAATCTTTCACATCATTTTTTAAAAAATATTGTTATTTTTATCTCTATGTAGAATATGATGGTTTAAAAAAGCATTTTGTAGGAATATTGTACAGTCACATTTTCCAAGGAGTAATATATTTAACAAGGCGACGAAGTCCCAAAATTCTGAGTCACCATGGACACTGAAAATAAACAGCTAAGTTGAAAACATGCAAGATTCCCTTGGGAATAGGCTTGGAGAAACCAATGAATTTAGCCACTCCTTAATCTACACAGAACTTACTTCTTAATAATAGCTCCCATCTCTGACTCATACTCTGATACAGTTTATTCTGTTTTAACGGGAGTCATGCAAATTCTTTGACAATGCCTCATTGATCGGTTGAGCCTTCCTAACAGACCTAACCAGGGGTAAAATCCAGCAGGTTCTGACAGGTTCTGGAGAACTAGCAGCAGAAATTTTGAGTAGGTCGGATCCATTTTTTTTTTTACTACCGGTTCTATGGGCATGGCTTGGGCGTGGTGTGGCTTGGTGGGCGTGGCTTGGTGGGCATGGCAGGGGAAGGATACTGCAAAATCTCCATTCCCACCACACTCCAGGGGAAGGATATTGCAAAATCTTCATTCCCTCCCCACTCTGGGGCCAGCCAGAGGTGGTATTTGCCGGTTCTCCGAACTACTCAAAATTTCTGCTACTGTTTCTCCGAACTACTCAAAATTTCCGCTACCGGTTCTCCAGAACCTGTCAGAACCTGCTGGATTTCCCCCCTGATTTGGAGCTATAAAAGTGTGGTGCCTGCAGTGATGGGATTCAGCCAGTTTGCACCTATTCGGGAGAACCGGTTGTTAACTTTTTAAGCAGTTCGGAGAACTGGTTGTTGGAAGAAATTTTATTTTGTTTTTTTCCCACTTTACAGGGCTAATCCTGTAAGGAAGGCAGGAAGGAAACATTCTGGTTTTTCTAGCCTAATCTTTATTGCCCTCATTACAGAAACTCCCTCTCTGGTTAACCCTTATTACATTGTAACAGCTAAGGGGAAGTGCCCATTGACGTGAGTGACGTTGAGTTGCCCACGCTCACATGGTCACATGACCACCGAGCCACGCCTACCCAGTTAGTCATTAGGGCAGAGAACCGGTTGTTAAATTATTTGAATCCCACCACTGGGTGCCTGACACCCTTTTGAAGACCTGAATAGTGCCATGCTGTAACAAAAGAAGCATTCGCAAGGAGTTCTCTGCTTTGAAACTCAAGTAGGACTTCCTCATTAATCACCTGACTGTTGTTTGTTTGCCTACTTTATTTACAGTATAAGGTTCAGAAGGGTTGAATTTCTTTTCAGCCCTACCTTGAGGCAAATCGTGCCTTGCCTACAAATCCAATCAACCCAAAGAGCAGGAGCCAAAACTCAAGTCCATCGTCTTGGCCTCTTTGTTAAAGGGATGACACAGCCAATGGATATCCAGCTTAGAACCCATGCCCTCAACAAAATAACAAAATAACAGAGTTGGAAGGGACCTTGGAGGTCTTCTTGTCCAACCCCCTGCTCAAGCAGGAAACCGTATGATATTTCAGATGAATGATAGTTCGATCTTGTGCTTGAAAATCTTCAGTGATGAGCATCCACAACTTCTGGAAGAAAGTCGTTCCACTGATTAATTGATCTGAGATTAGAGAATAATAGAATGCATAACATAGTCCTGACCTGATGGCAACTATCTTCACCTTTGCTGTGATGTAATCATTATTTTGGGCTCATCGCTAGCTCATGAGTGAAAAAGTTTTTTAATTAGGAGAGTGGAACTGAGCTTTTGTTGCCCATTTGTCAGTTTCCCTGTCAGTCACTTGAAGAAAGAATGTAACTGACCAGGAGGTTTTAAAGGAGAGATTGGACAACTCATTTGTCTAGAATGGTAGTGTCCAGCTTGAGCAGGGGGTTGGACTAGAAGACCTCCAAGTTTCTTTCCAACTGTGTTAATCTGTTATACCCTTGCTCCAGGGGTGAAATGCTACCAATTCGGGGCAGTTCTCCCAAACCGGTAGTAAAAACAATGCTTTAAAAAGTAAAAAACAAGTTCCGACGATTGTGTGGCAAAGCTGATCGTCTGAACTTTTTTTTTTACTTTTTTAAATTCTTTATTGGTCAAGTGTGATTGGACACACAAGGAATTTGTCTTTTGTGCATATGCTCTCAGTGTACATAAAAAGATGAGATACATTCGTCAAGAATCGTAAGGTACAACACTTAATGATAATCATAGGGTACAAATAAGCAATCAAATCATATTAGGAAACAGTCAATATAGATCGTAAGGATACCAGCAACAAGGTGGGAGGAGATGGGTGATAGGAACGATGAGAAGATTAATAGTAGCGCAGACTTAGTGAATAGTTTGACAGTGTTGGGGGAATGATTTGTTTAGCAGAGCGATGGCGTTTGGGAAAAAACTGTCCTTGTGTCTAGTTGTTTTGGTGTGCAGTGCTCTATAGCGTCGTTTTGAGGGTAAGAGTTGAAACAGTTCATGTCCAGGATGCGAGGGGTCTGTAGATATTTTCACAACCCTCTTTTTGACTTGTGCAGTATACAGGTCCTCAATGGAAGGCAGGTTGGGAGCCATTGTTTTTTCTGCAGTTCTAATTATCCGTTGAAGTCTGTGTCTGTCTTGTTGGGTTGCAGAACCAAATCAGAGAGTTATAGAGTTACATGAGGATATAAGGCACGGCATGGTTATTTGCTCGCACATGTCATTACCAGGCTAAATAACATCAACATTGCAAGTGAATGTGGAGTCTGCTTCCAATTTATATTCAATAGCTTGCCCTGCCAGTGTTGGTGAGGGTGTGGTGGTTTTTCCCTTGGTACTTCCTTCATTAGGGCATTATACTCTACGTGACTGTTTGCTTAGTGTTAATCCCTGCTAACTTGGGTGTTGTCTTTTTGTTTGCTTCTTAGCTTTTCTATAGTCTCTTTTGAGTGGTTTATAAATGTGAATTATCTGTGTGTGTAACCCTATTGATGACTGATGATGTTACCTAAGCAGGTAATAAAATGTCTACAAGCAAACCACCAGGCTCAGAGAGCACCAAGGACTCCACACTTCATCCCTGAAGTATAGATATTCTCTTCTATTTTTTTTGCCTTTAATTTATGCATTTTAATTAATTAATTTATTTATTTCATCAAGCATGTATTTTATGACAGATACAAGTGTAAATATAATTGTAAATACATGAAAAGGATATGAATAAAAGAAAACATTAGGACAGGGACGGTAGGCACGCTGGTGCGCTTATGCACACCCCTTACAGACCTCTTAGGAATGGGGTGAGGTCTACAGTAGACAGTCTAAGGTTAAAGTTTTGGGGATTTGGGGAAGAAACCACAGAGTCAGGTAGAGCATTCCAGGCATTGCCAACTCTTGGTACTGAAGTCGTATTTTCTGCAGTCTAGTTTGGATCGGTTCACCATGAATTTGTGTCTATTGTGTCCTCTTGTATTGTTTTGGTTGAAGCTGAAGTAGTCATTGGCTGTAGCAGGTGATTTTATGTACTATGCTTAGGTCAGACCGAAGACGGCGAAGTTCTAAATTGTCTAAGCGCAAAATGTCAACTCTGGTGGTATAAGGTATTTTGTTGCGAGCAGAAGAGTGGAGGATTCTTCTTCTGAAATATCTCTGGAACTCATTTGATTGTATTAATGTCTGATATGCAGTGCGGGTTCCAGACAGATGAGCTATAATCAAGAATTGGTCTGGCAAAAGTTTTGTATGCCCTAGTTTGCAGTTCAATATTACCGGAGAAGAAACTACGCAAGAATTTAATATACTAAAGTCAGAAAATTCCCATTTCTGCTGTACTACCTACTTGGTTTTCCCCATTAGCTGGAGATATGCTGAAAGCAATGGTGGGTTGCTACCGGTTTTCCCCGGTTCTTGCGAACCGGTAGTGGAAATTTTGAGTACTTCGGAGAACCGGTAAATACCACCTGATCTAGCTGATTGGCTAGAAGGAAAAAATCAGGACTCACTTGACAAAGAAGAGAAAAAAACAAAACAAAACACATTTTTTGTTTAGTGCTATTGTAACTTCAAACCATCACTCAATGAATGCTTGTAAGCTTAGGACAGCCTGTATGCAATTAGATTTGCAAAGGAGGAGGCAACAATGATATTTATGCCTATATTGTTTTATGCTAAACAAGGATGGCTAATTGGTCGGTAGTACACTAGTAAGGAAAATCATCAGAATTCTAATTTATGCTGTAAAAAGAGGCGCAACATTAAATATTCAGAAGCCATTGATATTAACATACTGGATATGAATGTAAATAATGACCCTGCTAACAAAACAGTTAATTATGAATATTTAAAATTAAAGAGAAGAAGCGGGAGGATACAAACTAAGAGTAAAGACAAAAGTCGATGCAGAAAGTTGTAAAATTGTATATATCTGTAGTTAGTATTGTATTTTAACGTCTGATGTGTGTGTGTGTGGGTTTTTTTTTTTTTTTTTGCTATTGTGGGTTTTGTTTTAAAATGTAAAATACTCAATAAAAATTATTTTTTTTAAAAAAAAATAAATATTCAGAAGCCAGTAAAGGAAAACCCATCTTTTGATCTGCACGCAAGGCTGAAACCACCTCAGTTTGGCGAAGATTTGAGGTTAAGAAGGACCTCTACTGGAGACCTGTAGAACTGCTGCTGGTTACTAGAAGGACTCATCCATTATTAAAATTCTGATGTGGTTTGGAAACTGTGGTTTATGGATTAGCATGTGGCCTGAATGCATCAAAGAAGTAACCTAGTCTACAAATGGTGATGAATAAATCCGTTTTAGGATTTTCTTTTCTTTTCTTTTCTTTTCTTTTCTTTTCTTTTCTTTTCTTTTCTTTTCCTTTCTTTTGATTGATTTGATTTGATTTGTATGCCGCCCTATCTCCATAGGACTCAGGGGGGCTCACAATAATTAAAATCAAACCAGATAAAAACATATTAAAATACAATTAGACGTATATTAAAATTCATTAAAATAATCAAACCCCATCAGTCCGATATAAACAGCCATGTCTTTAGTTCACGGCGGAAAGTGCAAAGGTCAGGGGCCAACCGGAGCCCCAGGGGGAGTTAATTCCAAAGAGTGGGCGCAGCCACAGAGAAAGCTCTACCTCTGGGGGCCACCAGCCGACATTGTCTAGCCGACGGCACCCTGAGTAGGCCCTCCCTGTGAGAACACACCGAGCGGTGGGAAGCCGTTGCTGGTTGCAGATGGTCCGACAAATATATGGATTGCTAATGTTGCATTGGCCATCTGCCCTTAATCATTATTTGAACTCCCCAAGTTCAGATCACCAGCTAGTTACTAGTTGTTTAAACAAGCGGAACCTCATTTTGTTAATCATAACTCTATTTGAGAGGAGGTTTTTATCTTTTTGGACTGTTGCCTTCTGGCAGAAGATACAGAACAATTAAAACTCGGACTACACGTTTTCTGAATAGCTGTTATCCCAGAGCTATAATTGCACTCAACAATGAACTAAAGGGCCACCATCAGTGAGCTATTGGACAGCATTACTTGGTCTGTTGTGTGAATGTTTGGGTGGTTTAGGGGTGGGGAATTGTGGTGGGTGGGAGTGTGTTTGGGGATTGTTATGTGTGTTGGACCTGGTCTTTGGGTGTTAAGTGAATTTCGTTGTATGGGTATACTGTGTTTACACGTACAATGACAATAAAGTTATGATTATTATTTATTTTTTCATAGCTTGAAATCAGTAGCCTCCAGTTACATATGCTAAACATGGTGGAAGAATAGAATAGAATAGAATAGAGTAGAGTAGAGTAGAGTAGAGTAGAGTAGAGTAGAGTAGAGTAGAGTAGAATAGAATAACAGAGTTGGAAGGGACCTTGGAGGTCTTCTAGTCCAACCCCCTGCTTAGGCAGAAAACCCTACACCACTTCAGACAAATGGTTATCCAACATCTTCTTAAAAACTTCCAGTGTTGGAGCATTTGCAACTTCTGGAGGCAAGTTGTTCCACTGATTAATTGTTCTAACTGTCAGGAAATATCTACTAGCCAATCTTTCATTTGCAAGACTGTCCAATCTTTATCGCAACTGGCCTGAAAACTAAGAAATGGAGATACCCATTTTTCTTTTTTCAGTAATATATTTGCTTCAAAATAAAGCTGACATCAATAAAAACTTGAAAGGAATATCCCAGTTTCTCTTAGCTTCTATATTTTATTTCTAGCTACACATTTAAAGAGCACACTTCTACTAGAACATATTTTCCCAGTTAAGAGTATATCAGTTCAAACAGTCAGGTTTCTGTGCTCAGTTCTTGGTGAAAATGATCAAATAAGGAAATGCATCTTAGATCGCTTGTAGCTTAGTGTATTTTGATGTTTCCCCCCATTTGACCTTACTGTTTACTGCTTGTTTGTACAACAAACAAATACGGGCTTAAATGAAGCATGACTGTTAGAAGTAATACGGTTGCTTGAATTAATTGAATACCCCAAGGATGTCCTGGTGAAACATGGTCAAAATGTCGACACCCTTTGAATGCTCCTGAATTACACAGAAAACTATTATTTGAGTTTGTACAAAACAGGAAGCTATAAACTACATTTATTCTGTTGAGTGATCCAGCCACTGTGGTAGCTTTCAAGTGCATTAAAAATAAAAATAAAAATATGTCTGGAAATTCTGAAAGGGAAAGTTATTGGATAAAATAACAGTTTTCATTCTATGGTGTACCTCTTTGTGCATTCACAGGTATTGGTGTGGATGTGCACATCCACAAACACATACACCACGTTGAATAACACTTTGTATAACTTTCATGCCATCACTCTGCTCAAAACCTAATCCTCACAGTACTGTCTTATGTCTAAGTATATTCACCCATGTTGTACGACTATAGTATTATTATTATCCTTCTCATCTCCTCTACTACCCTCTATAATTGATATCATTATTATGATTATTATTACTCTGTTGCTTTGCATGTACACTGAGAACTTCTGCACCGGAGACAAATTCCTTGTGTCTAATCACACTTGATCAATAATCTATTCCGTTCCGTTCTAATTCTAATGCTACTTCTAATAATCCTAATAATTCTATTCTGTATTCTGTATTCTGTATTCTATATTCTATATTCTCTATTCTTCTCTATTCTCTATATTCTATATTCTCCTCTCCTCTCCTCTCCTCTCCTCTCCTCTCCTCTCCTCTCCTCTCCTCTCCTCTCCTCTTATCCGGTTCGCCCCAGTTCAGGCGAACTGGTAGCAGCAGCGGCGGGAAACTCTGCCCACTCACCCGGACGTCATCAAATACGCTCTGTGCATGCACAGAAGCTTCTGCGTGTGTGCAGAAGTGCCACGAGCGAAGCGAGCACGCGTGCATAAGCGAACCAGTAGCAAAGGTAAGTAAAATCCACCCCTGACCTGCACACTCTAAAGCTCTTTATAAAAAATGTTGCACTGCCATTTTTTAGCCTTTAAATTATCCCAGTATTCTTAGCTGATTTTGCTAAGAACCGATTCATTAGGATTTCCTCCTGGAACTGATTTTTACCATAGCTTTCATTCTTGATGTCTTAGAACATAACCTGCCACCAAGTGCCAGGGGGTAAATATTTGTTCAGGCAAATGGAAAGTTGGGCAGCAATAACAAATGCTAAAATAAATCTACATGAAACAAAGGAGAGAACCTGTCGTTAAAAATGGGAAAACCCAGTTAACAATGTGTAAACACCTTGTAATGTTGCTAGGGGGCACTATATTAAAGGTAAAACAAAGGAACCAGAAAATCAATGTTTGTTTTTAATCTATGTCCTTATTGGTTTTTTGACATCTGTACTGTCAATATTCTATTTACACCTTTGTCCTTTCTCACAAAGGCTTAGTGTGATGTTAAGAAACACTATCTTTCTGTGCTCCCATCGCATGGAAACACTGAAATAAAAAACCCTCCGCTTGTATATTTTTGAAGGAAGATAAACTATAGTATAGGGCAGTGATGGCTAACCTTTTTGCTATCGCGTGCCAAAAGTGGGGGGAGTGCCGGGGGGGGGTCGCTCGCGTGCGTGGCCACACCCGTAATTCTATGCATCCCACCCTCCGCACATGTGTGTGCGACCCCCCCCAGTGCTCCCCCCCACTTTTGGCATGCGATGGCAAAGTAGGCCCGTTTTTTGCTCTTCTCAGGCTCCAGAGCCTTCCTAGGAGACTGGGGAGGGCAAAAATGGCCTTCCCCACTCCCCTGGAGTCCCTCCAGAGGCCAGAAACAGCCTTTTTCCTGACTTCCAGTGGGCCGAAAAGGCTTGAAAATCAGCTGCCCAGCGCACGCATGCACGCCAGAGCTGAGCTCGTGTGCCCACTGATATGGCTCCGCGTGCCACCTGTGACACGCGTGCCATAGGTTCGCCATCACGGGTATAGGGGATTTCTGTTGGCATCATTTTAAAACAATAACAGAGTTGAGAGCTGGGAAACCAGTGTTATAAATTAACAGGATTAAGGCGTTGCACAAAGCATGCAATTTCTGTACTGTGCCAACGAGGTAGTCTGATGATGTGACTGAAGACAGGACAAGAAGCAATGGGTGGAAACTAATCAAGGGGAGAAGCAACCTAGGACTAAGGAGAAATTGCCTGACAGTGAGAACAATTAATCCGTGGAACAACTTGCCTCCAGAAGTTGTGAATGCTCCAACACTGGAGATTTTTAAGAAACTTTGGACAACCACTTGTCTGAAATGGTATTGGGGGTTTCCTGCTTGAGCAAGGGGTTGGGCTAGAAGACGTCCAAGATCCCTCCCAACTCTGTTATACTGTTAAAACAGAAAACGTCTAAAAGTACCGCAGTCCTACAATAACAACATGGGTGTATTTGAGGTTCTTTAAAAGGTAACACTGGAGGCTTTGAGGCCTGAATAATTAATATACGTTTTTTTCTGCAGTTAAAAAACATTCAAGCTAATTCAGTTTCAAGTTTGACTCTTGGCAACCATAAACCCATCCATGTGAATATTGCCTTGGCTGCAATATAGAGAAGGTTATTTGTTCCTTCTTCTAGGATGTTGTTTGACTTTCCAGAACCCACCTCGGGGATTATTTTCCTGAACCACAGTGGAAAATCACACCAACCGATGGATTATGGCTTGGTAGTTGTGGAAAGTTGAGCCATAGTTTGCCCTCCCTATATCACTTAACTGCCATGTTAGAAAAGTGAGTGGCAATCTATAGTTGGATCTGCTTTTCCTGCAGCAAAACAGAACAAAACACAGCCATGAGGATGTTTCAGATCAGATCAGATCAGATCAGATCAGATCAGATCAGAGGTGGGTTTCAGCAGGTTCTGACCAGTTCTGGAGAACCGGTAGCGGAAATTTTGAGTAGATCAGAGAACCGGTAAATACCACCTCTGACTGGCTCTGCCCCATCTATTCTCTGTCTCCCAAGTTCCAGCTGATCGGGAGGGAATGGGGAGTTTGCAATATCCTTCCCCTGGAGTAGGGAGAGAATGGAGATTTTACAGTATCCTTCCCCTGCCATGCTCACCAAGCCATGCCATGCCACGCCCACCATGCCACGCCCACAGAACCGGTAGTAAAAAAAAATTGAATCCCACCACGGGATCAGATCTCAGCGCTGGGATAAAGGATGCAAACCTCGTCATAGGAATTCCTTAATAGTAGATCGGTGGCATGGGTACCCTTGGAGAGACCACAGGGAAGCAAAACTGTATTATTATATCATAATGCAAGTACTGCTACTTATGTACCTGGGGTCAGGTGTTGGGATGTAAGTACCTAAGGGCAAGATTTACATAATGATGTTGTCACACACATGTAATCACAATCGTGCCTAGCTGTAGAAGCCACTGCGGTGCACTCTGAGCTTGGTGGCTTTCTTGCAAACATTTCATTACCAAACTAGGTAACATCACCAATGTTAGAAGCCACTACTTGTAAAGCAAAATAGTGTAAAACTACTTCGGGAAAAGGGTTAAAATTCTGCCGGTGTCCGGTGTTGTGGTCCCACTTACTGTAGATCTTCCTTTTGCAGCTGCTCTTCTAAATAGATGGAGTATTCAAAGCTGGTTAGTATTGAGAGTAACTATTGTCTAGCCTAGCTATGTCTTCGGACAACCAGATAGGATTGCTACGTAGACCAAGAATGGACAATCAGTGATCTTCAGTATGTTGCTGAACCACAATTCCCAACAGATCCAACCAGGGGTGGGGCTGCTGGGGGTTCACAGGGGTTCGGGAGAACCTCTAGCTAAAATTCTGTGCAGTTTGGAAAATGCCCAAATCCCACTCCTGGCTGGTCCGCCCACCCCTCCCTTCCCCTCCCAGGAATTCCCACGAGGCCTGTTTTGGATGCAGGTAAGCGCAGTGCGTGCGTGGAGGCTCAGGGAGGTGGAAAAACTGGCTTACCGGAGGGCCTCCAGAGCCTGGGGAGGCTGTTTTCGCCCTCCCGGAGACTCAAGAAAAGCTTCCAGAGCCTGGGGAGGGCAAAAACGCCCCCCACCCTGCTGTGGTGCAGGAGGCTGACTGGTCCACGCATACCATAGACACATCCACCCAGCAACCAGGCAGAGATTTTTGCTAAATTTTGCTAAAAATTTTTGAAGCCCACCCCTGGATCCAACCAGTAAGGTCAACAGTGAGTGATGCTTGAAGTTATATGCGGTAACATCTGATGGGTCGCATAATCTTTAGCTCTGCGTAGACCACGGGAAACTTGAATACACTTCTTCTAAATCCAGCTGTGTACGTAGTGGTTTAAAGATATGCAAAGCAGCATTTTGGACCACTGCTGTCCCGTCCCAGGTGGGAGCCGCAGAACGTAGGCTAAAGGCGATGCTTCGAACGTGTCTTGTTATTTCATCCATCAGAAATGCATCAGTGGCTCATCGGTTTTCAGGAAGAGGAACCTCCTTGAGGGCCTGGGAAGGAGCAACTGGAGATGAAGTTTGGAGCCAGGAAGCAGGAAAATGAGAAGCTAAAGAAACAAAGGAGAGGAAAGAAAAGCAAACAGTAAAAGAAACAGGA
Organism: Ptyas mucosa; assembly: GCA_012654045.1. Classification (NCBI taxonomy): domain Eukaryota; kingdom Metazoa; phylum Chordata; class Lepidosauria; order Squamata; family Colubridae; genus Ptyas; species Ptyas mucosa. The sequence goes on from WNWU01000101.1 coordinate 1,387,424, forward strand.
GGAGAGGAAGAATAACAACCATCCAGCAAATCTGGGAGTTGAAAGCATAGGAGAGCTGCTTAGAAAAACAGGGCAAACGTAACGATGGAAGCAATGTGAGATCACATATCTGTAACATGGGGTTCTTTCATTCTTTTAACCACAAGGCTTGCATCTCTTTCCATCCTCTTTCACCCCAGGTTGAAATGGGCAGCAACCATCTGTCTGTTCTGGTGGCGATCCTGGTGTCGAAGGCCACTTGTGTAATAGACACCATCTTAGTGTAGCGTACAGTCCAGCCGCTTCACGGAAATAGGACTACGTCAAACTTTGATCTTAAAGAGACGGATTATGATGACAAGGATTCCAGGTCCAACTTCCCTTCAACCCTGCCTTCGTGACTGATAGCAGGACGAATACAATGAACAATACCAACGATAGAGCTCCGTTCCATGGCTGGCATGTTTTTGGCATCTGAAACAAAGAGCATCTTGAGAAATTAGTTCCTGCTTCCTGATTTTTCATAATACAGTTAGGCATTTAGCTTTTGGTCCACGTTTGGCCCATTTAAGAATGCCCTTTTCCCGGATGTCATAACCTATCCGAGTTTCTACACCAGGTAGGTGCACATCCATCTCTCGAACTACAGAAAGCAAGGAAGGAAAATGAAGATAGGCAGTGGTGGGATTCAGCCGGTTCGCACCACTTCGGGAGAACCGGTTGTAAACTTTCTGAGCAGTTTGGCAAACTGGTTGTTGGAAGAAATCATTAGGGCAAAGAACCGGTTGTTAAATTACTTGAATCCCGCCACTGAAGATAGGCTTTCTTTAATGGGCATTAATACCAAGAATTGGGATTTAGAACACCGAATCTTCAGATCCGAGATAAGAATAGAATAGAATAGAATAGAATAGAATAGAATAGAATAGAATAGAATAGAATAGAATAGAATAGAATAGAATAGAATAGAATAGAGTTGGAAGGGACCTTGGAGGTCTTCTAGTCCAACCCCCTCCTCAAGCAGGAAACCCTACACCACTTCAGACAAATGGCTGTCCAACCTCTTCTTAAAAACTTCCAGTGTTGGAGCATTCACAACTTCTGGAGGCAAGTTGTCCCACTGATTCATTGTTCTCACTGTCAGGAAATTTCTCCTTAGTTCTAGGTTGCTTCTCTCCTTGATTATTCTCCACCCATTGTTTCTTGTCCTGCCCTCAGGTAAGGAATAAGAAGGAATAAGATTCCTTCAACCTTCTTTTATTAGTCAGGTCATTAAAAGGGAAACTTTTAGATGTCTTCCTAGGAATCTGTTTCTTTGATAAACTAGTAACAGTTTTGCAAGGGTCACGTGATCCCCTTTTGCGATCAGTAGGGAAGACAGATCCCCTTAACAACCTACTAACTTAACAACTACAGCGATTCATTTAACAACCGTAGTAAGAGAGGTCACAAAGGAGGGCGAAACTCACTTATAGAATGTCTCGCTTAGGAACAGAAATTTCAGGTTCAATTGTGGTCTTAAATCAAGGATTACAAATTGTCTCACTTGTTGTACCACTGAAATTGGTAATGGTACGGGAATCATTTCTGGACAATAATGCTAACCAAAAAGACCTTTGAAATGCAGGCTTGTAGGTAAGTAGGGGAATGGCAAATTGTTTACCTAAACAGATTCTGGTTTGCGGACACGTGACACCCATTTTAGAATAGAATAGAATAGAATAGAATAGAATAGAATAGAATAGAATAGAATAGAATAGAATAGAATAGAAGAATTGGAAGGGACCTTGGAGGTCTTCTAGTCCAACCTCCTGCTTAGGCAGGAAACCCTACACCACTTCAGACAAATGGTTATCCAATCTCTTCTTAAAAACCTCCAGTGTTGGAGGATTCACAACTTCTGGAGGCAAGTTGTTCCACTGGTTAATTTTTCTAACTGTCAGGAAATTTCTCCTTAGTTCTAAGTTGCTTCTCTCCTTGATTGGTTTCCACCCATTGCTTTTTATCCTACCCTCAGGTGCTTTGGAGAATAGCTTGACTCCCTCTTCTTTCTGGCAGCCCCTGAGATATTGGAACACTGCTATCCTGTCTCCCCTAGTCCTTCTCTTCATTAAAATTTATTTTCATTAAACTTTATTTTTCTCCTTTTGCTGAAGAGCTTTGCAGAGAAAAACAACAAGCTTAGGGAGCTTGTTGTGCATTGGCTCTGCTGGAAAATATCTGCCAGTTCAACCACATGGATTTTATTTAGCCCAGATGGATGATTCAGGATTTTTGCCTGTTTGGGAAAGTCTTTCTCCACCCCACCAGGAAAAGAATAGTCATATCGACAAAAGAAGACGGAGCCGTGGGCAAAAGTCTCCTCCGAATGTGGAATTTCATTGGGCTTGACTTTGCATGAGGTTTCCAGCCTTTTTCAAATATGTGATTTTTTTTTAAAAAAAATAAAGCTGCGGGCAGGAATTTCCAAAACAAAAACTCAACCCAAGTAGGGAAATGAGTATTCCAGAGTTTTCGACTGTTGTCTTATTTCTTTTGGGTTAAGTTTTGAGATGGTGGCTTTGACCAGTTTTAAGTAAGAGACAAAGGTTGGAAGTGGTCTTAAGTAAGATACCTGGGCTGGAGGTTGTTGCCTTTTGGGATATTACTCAGAGTTTAAGATACGGAAAATACAATCCTGGTTACAGGGGATAAGGGAGTCTTTCAAACCCTTAAAATACAGGTACTCCTTGACCTAACAACAGTTCACTCAGTGACCATTTGAAGTTACAGAGGAACTGGAAAAAAAGTGTCTTAGGACCGGAAGTTCTGAAAGTAACAGTAACAGAGTTGGAAGGGACCTTGGAGGTCATCTAGTCCAACTCCCTGCTCACACAGGACACCTGTACTAGGGATTCGAACCACCGAACAGCTGACCTTTCTGATCGACAAGCTCAGTGTCTTAGCCACTGAACCATCTAGTGAGGCAAACAGGCCAATTTCCAGCCTCCGGAGCTTTGGGGAGGCTGTTTTCGCCTTCCCGGAGGCTCGAGGAAAGCCTCCAGAGCTTGGGGAGGGCAAAAACGACCCCCCCCCATGGTGCAGGAGGCTGAGTAGGCCACACCCACCATGGCCACGCCCACCCAGCAACTGGGCAGAGAACTGGTTGCTAAAATTATTGAATCCCAACCCTGGACCAAGGTTCGAGTCCACCCTTAGCCACAGAGTTTCACCGGGTGACTTTGGACTAGTCACTTTCTCTAAGTCCAACCTTTTTGTAGGGGGAGATAAAATAGGAGGAGCGGGAGACTCTGTACTCACTGCTTTGAAGTTTCTGAAGAGAATATTGGCTATTAATCCATCAAAGAAATAACATTAGTCTGCTATCTGAACTATTACAATAGGAAAGTCCTTATGGAACAGACAAAATCAATATAGAACTATATATAGAGAGAGAGATACGGGTACAGGTAGTCCTTGGCTTACCAAGGTTCATTTAGTGACCGTTCAAAGTTATAACAGCACTGAAAAAAGCGATTTATGACCATTTCTCATATTTATGACTTACGAAGCAACCGCATGGTCACGGGATCAAAATTCAGAAACTTGATGGCTGACTCCTATTTATGACAGTTGTAGTGTCCTGGGCAGTGGTGGGATTCAGACGGTTCTGTCCGGTTTGGGCGAATCAGTAGTGGTGACTGCGGAAGCTCTGCCCACCCGCCTGAATGTAACGCACAAGCAAAGAGCATGCACAGAAGGCCGTGTGCATGCACAGAGTAGGCACATGTTAGCGACGCGAGACCCCGCGTGCGCGCGCTCACATTTCCAAACCGGTAGGGAAGGTAAGTGAATCCCACCTCTCGTCTCGGGGTCACATCATCTCCTTTTTGCAACTGACAAGCCAAGTTAAGGGGGAAGCCAGATTCGCTTAACAACCGTTACTAGAAAATAATTTTTTTTTTGAAGCAACAATGCAATAGTTAAATAAATGATAAATGAGGATGTTGATTGGTTTGACAATATGAGAAACTAGATAATTAGTAAATTGTGAATAGGAGGAGGATGCACAAAAGATTTGTGACTGACACACTGTTTGTATTTGTAATGGATGATGGCTTTGTTTTATGTTTTGTTTTAAAAAATAAAATTTTTCAAAAAAAAAAAAGACTTGTGGACTTCAGCTTCCAGAATTCCCCGGCTAGCAAACGTGGCAACTTTAAGACTTGTGGACATCGACTCCCAAAATTCCCCAGCTAGCAAACGTGGCAACTTTAAGACTTGTGGACTTCAACTCCCAAAATTCCCTAGCTAGCAAATGTGGCAACTTTAAGACTTGTGGACTTCAACTCCCAAAATTCCCTAGCTAGCAAACGTGGCAACTTTAAGACTTGTGGACTTCAACTCCCAAAATTCCCTAGCTAGCAAATGTGGCAACTTTAAGACTTGTGGACATCAACTTCCAGAATTTTCCAGCTAGCAAACGTGGCAACTTTAAGACTTGTGGACATCAACTTCCAGAATTTTCCAGCTAGCAAACTTGGCAACTTTAAGACTTGTGGACATCAACTCCCATGGGGAATTCTCTGGCTGGTGAATCCTGGGACTTGAAATTCACCCATCCTAAAATTGCAAGGTTGAAAAACACTGGTTTATAAGATGAGAGGTTATGCAGTTCAACAGATCCAATGCTTTAAAGGGCTGCTGAAAGTTACGGTAGTGCAGATCTAACAGTAATTTCAAATAAGTAAAAAAAAAACCTGGAGATTTAGGGAAAAAACCCAGTTGCTATGTAACTTTTAGCATAAGAAGGAGATTGAAGGGGACAACCTGGGACTTTTCTCTTGCCACTCCTCCCTATGCAGAAAAGCAAAATACTTCCTTCCATAAGACATAAAAAAAGAGATGTGGAATACAAAGGAGTGCTCACATTAATAAGGAACTAGCTTTCTGTAGACAGTTATGGAGAGGCCCTTGACGAGGATCCTTGACAGCCTTTATTTAAAAACCAGCTTAGCCCCCAAAGGAAGGAGGAAACAATTCAAAATTGTTCCTCATTGGCCATGATACTTCTTGGTATGAGAGCAGGGAGAGAGAATCTTGGTTGGGGTTTCAAGGTTTTTTTTTTAATTGTTGCTGCTGTTATTTGCCTTTGAGTCTGGCTTGACTTCTTGCAACTACATGGACGAGTCCCTGTGGTTTCCTTGGCGACATTTTTGGAACTGATTTTCCATTGTTTTCTTCTAAGGACTGAGAGAAACTGACTGGCCCAAAGTCACCCAGCTAGCTTTCATGCCTAAGGAAAGACTAGAACTCAGGGTCTCCTCCTGCTTCTAGCCCTATGGGCCTTCACCACAACACAGCAGGGATGGGTTCTACTTGCCTTTACTACCGGTTCGCAACGGGGCCATGCTTGTGCGCTCGCTTTGCTTGTGTAGGGGCTTCTGCGCATGCACAGAAGCATTTTGATGATGTCAGGGTTGGTGGGCGGAGCCTCCCGCCAGTTTTACTACTGGTTCTATAGAATCGGTGCGAACTGGGGGCAACCCACCACTGCAACACAGAGTTGTTTGCTTCTGTTATTATAACCTGAAAATTGTATAGTAGGTTCCACTAATCCTTGTGGCATCTGTTTTTGGACCTGACCTATTATGAAAGGTTGATACTTCCAATATCTCAGGGGTTGCCACAAAGAAGAGAGAAGTCAAGCTACTCTCCAAAGCACCTGAGGGCAGGACAAGAAGCAATGGGTAGAAACTCATCAAGGAGAGAAGCAACTTGGAACTAAGGAGAAATTTCCTGATAGTGAGAACAATTAATCCGTGGAACAACTTGCCTCCAGAAGTTGAGAATGCTCCAACACTGGAAGTTTTAAAGAAGAGATTGCATAACCATTTGTTTGAAGTGGTGCAGCGTTTCCTGCCTAAGCAGAGGGTTGGACTAGAAGACCTCCAAGGTCCCTTCCAACTCTGTTATTCTACTGTCTACTTCTAACTCATTTCATGTTTCAATATTGATAAATTCCTGAGAAAATGCTATGCCGTTGAATGAATCTGTAAGATGGCATTAGAATGGAGGATGGAGGAATTCCAGGTTCAAGTCCAAGACTTTCAGAATTGGCTGCAAACATCTGGATAACAATTATGCAGCGTCAAAAATGAGACTTATATGGGTGTCTATTGCAATCTGGGGACTGTGTTAATTTTTGCACTCCAGATATAATAAATAACCTATAGTATAGACAGAGTAAATATAGTATGGATATAGTAAATATTTCATGTTGGGACAATCCCTGGCTGAGTACACATGACTCATTGAACCCAATCCAGGGGTAAAATTCAGCAGGTTCTGGAGAACTGGTAGCGAAAATTTTGAGTAGTTCGGAGAATCGGCAAATACCACCTCTGGCTGGCCCCAGAGTGGGGTGGGAATGGAGATTTTGCAGTATCCTTTCCCTGGAGTGGGGTGGGAATGGGGATTTTGCAGTATCCTTCCACTGCCACGCCCACCAAGTCACACCGCCCCCACCAAGCCACGCCCACAGAACTGGTAGGAAAAAAAATTGGATTTCATCCCTGGCCCAATCTTATCAACTTTATGGACCTGACCATTTGTAACTCAGTTATCAAAATCCACATTTTGCAATACAGTTCTTTCTAAAAAAATCATTACAACACACCCTCTATCCAGCTGTTCTTCAGAAGTTCTAAGCAAGAGTGAAAAGCAGAACCAAATGATAACTTCTGCTGCACCTCAAAACGTCTTCTCTGGCATTGCCTTCTACCCAAGGAGAACCTAAAATCAAAAGAGCATGCCAATTAAATTGCATTGGAGATCGTTCTGTGACGTGCAACTCTTAACAACTGCAGATGTCTATGAAGATTCTCAGCCATCCAAGTCATGGTTGTCCCAAAGATGCTTTTTCAAGAGGCAACTGTTTCCAAAGTTTCCAACATGAAGAACTTTGTGCTTTGAAGTGGAAAAGAATGAAACGTTGGTTTTGGGTTTTACCGATTAGATTGAGAGATCTTTTATAGAAATGGCTTGCTCATATTATTGTGAAAAAACAAAAACAAAAAGTGATTTGATGTTAATGCCTTATTTTACTGCAAAAGAGTGAGTCGGAAGTCAATGTTTCTTCCCCCCCCCCGTCTTTTTCTTCCTCACTTCTCTTTCCCCTCTTCCTCCCCACCATTTTCCTATTTACTTTTGTATTTTGTACCTTATTTTATCAAACGGAATGGAATGGAATGGAATGGAATGGAATGGAATGGAATGGAATGGAATAGAATAGAATAGAATAGAATAGAATAGAATAGAATAGAATAGAATAGAATAGAATAGAATAGAATAGAATAGAATAGAATAGAATTCTTTATTGGCCAAGTGTGATTGGACACACAAAGAATTTGCTTTGGTGTATATGCTCTCAATGTACATAAGGAGAATAAAATACATTCGTCAAGAATAAAAAGATACAACACTTAGCGATAGTCAAGGTTACTAATAACCTATTAAATTGTACTAGGAAACTATTTATTTATTTAAATCTGTATACCGCCCTTCTCCTACTGGACTCAGGTTGGTGCACAGCCAGAAATAAAAAACATTCCAATACAAAATTTAAAAATTTAAAAGAATTATAAACTTTGGCCAAAAATTTAAAAACCTCCCAACTAAAACCCATTAGACAATTAAAAATCTAATATCTCAAAAAAAAAGGGGGGGGGGTTACACCAGCCCTGCTTGATGGAAAAGAAAAGTTTTTAGGGCACAGCGAAAAGCCCGGAGATCTGGTATTCTCCATATCTCCGGGAGCAAATCGTTCCAGAAGGCAGGTGCTGCCACAGAGAAGGCGCTCCTCCTGGGGGTCGCAAGCCGACACTGCCTGGCTGACGGCACCCTGAGGAGTCCCTCTCCGTACTGGCCGGTGGGAGGCTATTGGCGGCAGAAGGCGGTCCCGCAAATACCCGGGTCAGATGCCATGGAGCGCTTTAAAGGTGGTAACCAACACCTTGAAGCGCACCCGGAAGACCACCGGGAGCCAATGCAGCTCACGCAGGAGAGGTGTCACATGGGAGCGCCCCCTCGCTCCCATAATCCCCCGCGCAGCCGCATTCTGCACCAGCTGGAGCCTCCGGGTGCACCTCAAGGGGAGCCCCATGTAGAGAGCATTGCAGTAATTGAAAGATTTAAGCAACATGGTTCTAGTAATAAGGGGGAAGAGATAGATACCAGTAGGGAAGAGAAGAAGAATAGTAATACAGTCTTAGTAAATTATTTGACAGGGTTGTGGGAATTAGTTGTTAAGCAGAGTGATGGCATTCAGGAAAAAAACTGTCCTTGTGTCAAGTTAAACCATGAAACCATGAAGAGGCAACTGGATTTTCTGGATTTTCTTTGAAGACATTTCGCTTCTCATCCAAGAAGCTTCTTCAGCTCTGACTGAATGGTGGGGAAGAATGCTGTCTTGTTGTTGTTTTGCATTGTCTGCTGTAGCATTCAAATGTTCATACTGGAGAGAGCGAGCCAGAGACTGAGGTTTGGGGCAATGCTTGGAAGAAAACTATTCACACCAGTCATCTAGAAAGTACATTACAGCGTTCCCCTGCAGAAGCCTTTTATGGGAGAGAAATCTTGCTATGAAGCTAGTTCTGTTTTCCCCAAGGAGGGAAAGTTTCTGGGGGAAAGTACAAGACAATGAAAAAAAACCCCCCAAAACAACATACCCTCTATCCAGCTGTTCTTCAGAAGTTCTAAGCAGGAGTGAAAAGCGGAACCAAATGTTTCCCTTTCTCTAACTTTGGCTGGGGTAACTGTAATGCGAGCTTAACAACCCTGGGTCAACACACGTCTGCGGGAGAAGTGAAATGGTATATAACTTCCTCCACTGCGTTATAAATAGCATTTTCCCCATAAAGTCTTAATCAGCTAGTGAATAAACAGCTTGAAGATTTGCAGGAGAAAATTCTTCCATGGGTTCAAGATCTATCTAGACTTTGCAAAAGGCTAGATTTCTTTCTCCGATAATCTACCCTGTACGTGGCAATTATGTTTTAGTTGCTCAAAGATATCTCTTACATTATTATTTCTGTAGATGTTGAGATTCCCTTCTTTCCTTCATTGCAAGTATTTTTTTTTAGGGAAAAAAAATGCTTTTATGGGGGTATTTCCCATTAGCCCACCCTAAAAATCCTTCATGTGTTCCGTGTTTGAATATGGTTTATTTCTTCACCAAATTTGTTGGCCCATAGAAAAGAGGAAAGGAAGGAATAACAAAACAACAGAGTTAGAAGGGACCTTGGAGGTCTTCTAGTCCAACCCCGTGCTCAAGCAGGAGACCCTATGCCCGTGATGGTGAACCTATGACACACGTACCACAGGTGGCAAATGGAGCCATATCTGTGGACACGCGAGCGTTGCCCTAGCTCAGCTCCAGTGCGCATGCACAAGCAGACCAGCTGATTTTCGGGCCTTCCGGGCCCACCGGAAGTCAGGAAACAGGCTGCTTCCATCCTCCGGAGGGCCTCTAGGGGGTAGGGAAGGCTGTTTTCGCCCTCCCCAGGCTCCAAGAAAGACTCTGGAGCCTGAGGAGGACGAAAAACGGGCCTACCGGGTCCACCGTGACATCATGTGCCAAAAGCGGGAAGAGCACAGGGGGGGTCATGTGCACATGCGCGGGGGGCAGGGCGCATTGAATTATGGGTGTGGGCATGCATGCGTGACCACCCTCCTTCCCATGCTCCCCCTGCTTTGGGCACACGACGGCAAAAAGCCATCACTGCCTTATGCCATTTCAGACAAATGGTTGTCCAGTCCTTTTTTTTCAAAGCCTCCAGTGTTGGAGCACCCACAACTTCTGAAGGCAAGACATTCCACTGATTGTTCTGTCAGGAAATTTGTCCTTAGTTCTAGGTTGCTTCTCTCCTTGATTAGTTTCCATCCATTGCTTCTTGTGCTGCCTTCAGGTGCTTTGGGAAATAGATGGACCCACTCTTCTTACCAGCAACCCTCAAATATTGGAACGCTGCTATCATGTCTCCCCTAGTCCTTCTTTCCATTAAAATAGACATACCCAATTCCTGCAACCGTTCTTCATGTTTTAGCCTCCAGCCCCCTAATCATCTTTGTTGCTCTTTTCTGCACTCTTCCTAGAGTCTTTTTTTACAACATGCAACGCGCTCTACATGGGACTACCCTTGAAAAGTGTTCGGAGACTACAGTTGATCCAGAATGCAGCCGCGCGAGTTGTCGTGGGTGCACCTAAGTACACCCACATTACACCAATTCTCCGCGAGCTGCACTGGCTCCCTATTGGTCTTCGGTCACAATTCAAGGTGTTGGTTATTACCTTTAAAGCCCTACATGGCTCAGGGCCAGGGTAACTTCGAGACCGCCTTCTACCGCATAACTCCGAACGACCGGTAAGATCCCACAGAGTTGGTCTCCTCCGGGTCCTGTCAGCTAAACAGTGCCGGCTGGCAGGCCCGCAGGGGAGACCCTTCTCTGTGGCCGCCCCAGCTCTCTGGAACCAGTTATCTCCTGAGGTCCAGACCATCCTCACCCTATTGGCCTACCGAAAAGCGGTGAAGACCTGGCTTTTCCGGCAGGCCTGGGGCCGTTGATCTTGCTGTTGCAATCTGGCGAGATCCGGCCATGAATGATGTGAATGGGTTTTAATTGTTTTTAATGTTTTAATGTTTAATGTTTTTACATATGGTTTTTAAATGCATTGTAAGCCGCCTTGAGTCTTCGGAGAAAGGCGGCATGCAAGTTGAACAAATAAACAAATAAATAAATAAAACTGGATGCAGTATTCCAAGTCTGATCTCACCAAGGCCTTACAAAGCGGTACTAACACTTCATGTGATAATGGATAGATCGTTAGTGGGTTGTTGTTTTTTAAGGACTCTCCTTGTGATCTTGTCGGAGTATAAACATTATCCCTCTGTTGACATTCACTCGTGTTACAGAGTGTAGGCTTTCAGAGCTGCTATTTACTGGCGAAATGAATTCTAAATGATGCCACGTCAAACAATGAATACCTGCCGGTGTTTTGCTAGCCAGGCTGTTATCTTTTTCAAGCCTAAAGTGGCAACCAAACTTGGCAAGAGATCTCACAGCCTTATATAATGACTTGTGTCAGTGGGCAAGATGCCCGTAGCCACTTGCTAAATGCCATGTACTAGATGACAGCTGAAAATCCTTCCTGCTTCCTTTAAACTGCCTTCTGGCAAAAAATAAAAATAGCCACAAACAGAGGTTCAGATGCAAATGCAGATGCTTTAAAATGGGTGTCAGGGCAGTGGTGAAATCCTCCGCCGGTCGCCACCGGCTCGCTGTCCCCACATGCACGGTGCGTGCCAGATGCATGCTGTGTGCACAAGTGCAGAGCGCACCAAATGCAGTGTACACCAAATGTGCTGTGCACACATGCAGAAAAAAGAAAGAAAGAAAGAAAGAAAGAAAGAAAGAAAGAAAGAAAGAAAGAAAGAAAGAAAGAAAGAAAGAAGACATTGTTGTTTTATTTTTGGCTTTCATTTTTATGGAGAAAGGGATGTTGAGCTATGCAGAGGATATCTGTGTCTTCTCTCAACTTTACACCTCTGCGGCTGTTGCTAGAGAAGGTTTTTTTTATCTGTCGTGTTGTTTTCCTATTGCCAGGCTGACCTGGCACCTCCTGCGTCTCACCACATGGCAAAGCTTCCACCCGGATCACGTCAAGGCGGGTTGCAAATAATCCCTGAGGAAATTGGACCCCCATTAATGACTAAAAGCATGGCATGCTTTATAATCTCATTATCCTGCAGTCCAGATTCCTTCTCCAAGGCTGATAATTAGCCATTGTGTCTCAGCAAGACAGAACAGAGGGACAGAGATTGACGCGTCTTCGCTTTCAAGATCTTAAAAGCAGGAATTTAAGGGGAAGATGTTATTTTAGACTAGGGTGTCTTATCTCTTGCGCTAAGGATCGTAACAGCCTTTGAAGTGTATGTCTGGGGCCAGATGCCTAAAATTAAGTAAAACCCCAACAGAGGGACGATGGTGGTGAGAACTAGGCCTAGTAATTTATATTTGCCTGTCATAAAAAAGGGACGCGGTGGCTCAGTGGCTAAGACACTAAGTTTGTCAATCGAAAGGTTGGCAGTTCAGCGGTTCGAATCCCTAGTGCCGTGTAATGGAGTGAGCTCCCATTGCTTGTCCCAGCTTCTGCCAACCTAGCAGCTTGAAAGCACGTAAAAAATGCAAGTGGAAAAATAGGGACCACCTTTGGTGGGAAGATAACAGCATTCTGTGCGCCTTTGGCGTTGAGTCATGCTGGCCACATGACTACGAAGACGTCTTCGGACAGCGCTGGCTCTTCGGCTTTGAAACAGAGATGAGCACCGCCCTTAGAGTCGGGAACGACTAGCACATATGTGCGAAGGGAACCTTTACCTTATCATAAAAAAAACAAGTACTACTAACCTGCCTTCCATTGAGAATGTATATACTGCACTAGTCAAAGAGTGCTGGGAAAATATCTATAGATCCCTCACATCCTGGACATAAATTGTTTCAACTTCTATCCTCAAAATGATATTATAGAGCATTGCACACCAGACATAAGGACAGTTTTTCCCCGCATGCTGTTACTCTGCTAAACAACTAATTCCCACGGCACTGCCAAACTATTTACTAAGACTGTATTACTATTATTCTTCTCATCCTTCCTATTACCTATCTCCTTTTCAAACTTATGACTATAACCTTGTTGCTTGTTATCTTATGATTTATATTGTTTTATTTAGTTTCCTAGTATGATTTTGATTGCTTATTTAGTATCCTTTGAGTATCACTAAGTGTTGTATCTTATGATTCATCATGAATGTATTTCTGATGACTATGATCATGATTTATCACTTATATCTTTTATGTACACTGAGAGCTTATGCACTGAAGACAAACTCCTTGTGTTCCCAATCATACTTGGCCAATAAAGAATTTCCTTCCCTTCCCTTTTCTTCTCCTCTCCCCTTCTCTTCCCCTCCTTTCCCCTTCCCTTCCCTTCCCTTCCCTTCCCTTCCC
>WNWU01000101.1:1400549-1416741 GCA_012654045.1 Ptyas mucosa
CCCCTCCCCTCCCCTTCCCTCCCCTTCCATCCCCTCCCCTCCCCTCCCCTCTCCTCCCTTCCCCTCCCCTTCCCTCTTATTGCTATTGTTGCTATTCTATCCAAAGTAGCTTACTGTAACATTCAGATTCAAAGAAAACAAACCCAACAGAATATAATGGAGATTTAGCAAATAAAAGCCTTCTAGCCACCAATTGGTCCAAATATAGAACAAATTATACCAAAACCTCAAAAACATTATCTGAAAGCCTTTGCAGGATCACAGAACCTTGCTACGTTTTATTTCACAGCTCCAAGGCCACTCCTGCTTTTTATGTAGTAATCAACTTTTTGCTGTCTGCTTGTGGGCCTTGACTACTGTGGACATCTGTGCAATGTCTAGATAACAATGTTGTGTACTTTCACAGCTTTTTATTTGCAGCCTAGCTGGCTTCAGCTCTCGCTCAGGGAAACCAAGAGAGAAGGACAAATGACGGTGGTGGAATCCGAAGATAAAATTTTCAAGACAATATTCATCTTGCGATGCCATCACGTATTTGCATCAGCTGTCACCCGGTGTTTGCGTGATGGCAGTGCATGCGTGTCTTCACTTTGCTGTCCTTGCAGGTTGTTGTAAACACCACTGGTCATCACAGCCTTTTGCTCAAAGACTGTCTATCTCCACGTGCCCCAACTTTCAAGGCTGTGAGTAGAATATTCTTTGAGTAGCTTGCCAGAGCTCCCAGACCTTCTAATATTATTCAACCTTGGTATCTAGCCAAGGCAAACATCAAAACATTCCTCATGTGTCTCAGTATCTCAGAGGCTGCAACAAAGAAGAGGGGTCAACCTATTCTTCAAAGCACCTGAAGGCAGAAGAAGAAGCAATGAATGGAAATGTCTGGGGAGATTCTCAGTCATCCAGGTCATGGTTGTCCCAAAGGATGCTTTTTCAAGAGGCAACTGGACTTTCTGGGTTTTCTTTGAAGACATTTCGCTTCTCACGCCATCGTCTTCAAAGAAAAACCAGAAAGTCCAGTTCTTCTTGAAAAAGCATCCTTTGGGACAATGGATGGGAACTAATCAAGGGGAGAACCAACCTAGAGCTAAGGAGAAATTTCCTGACAGTTAGAACAATTAATCAATGGAACAACTTGCCTCCAGAAGTTGTGAATGCTCCAACACTGGAAGTTTTAAAGAAGAGATTGCATAACCATTTGTCTGAAGTGGTGTAGCATTTCCTGCCTAAGTAGGGGGTTGGACTAGAAGACCTCCAAGGTCCCTTCCAACTCTGGTATTCTATTGTCTACTTCTAACTCATTTCATGTTTCATTATTGATAAATTTCTGAGAAGAAGCTATGCCATTGAATGAATTTGTAAGATGGCATTAGAATGGAGGATGGAGGAATTCCAGGTCCAAGTCCACGACTTTCAGAAGTAGGCTGAAAACATCTGGATAACAATTAGACAGCATCAAAAATGAGATTTATATGGATTTCTATTGCAATCTAGTGACCATGTTAATTTTTGCACTCCAGATATAATAAATAACCTATAGTATAGACAGAGTAAAAATAGTATGGATATAGTAAATATTCCATTTTGGGACAATCCCTGCCTGAGTGCACATGACTCATTGAGTCCAATCCAGCAGTGAAATCCAGCAGGTTCTGACAGGTTCTGAAGAACCGGTAGTGGAAATTTTGAGTAGTTCCGAGAACCAGCAAATACCATCTCTGGCTGACCCCAGAGTGGGAGGGAATGGGGATTTTGCAGTATCCTTCCACTGCCACGCCCACCAAGTCACACCGCCCCCACCAAGCCACGCCCACAGAACTGGTAGGAAAAAAAATTGGATTTCATCCCTGGCCCAATCTTATCAACTTTATGAACCCGACCATTTGTAACTCGGTTTTCAAAATCCCCATTTTGCAATACCATTCACGCTTCTTCGTAATCTATTCTGTAATCATTCATTACAGAATAGTTTGCATAAAAGCAACGGCTATGGAAATAATGTACCAAAAAAAACCCCCAGCATTGTATCAAGGAGATCGCTTGTATCGCTTCCCCAAATATGTTGCATTAGGCAAAACGGCAACAAGAAAGACTGAATATTAGGAAGAAATGTGCCCCCAAATACATACCCCCAGCAGTGGTGGGTTTCAAAATTTCTTACTACCGGTTCTGTGGGTGTGGCTTGGTGGGCATGGCATGGCTTGGTGGGCATTGTTTGGTGAGCATGGCAGGGGAAGGATACTGTAAAATCTCCATTCCCTCCCCAATCCAGGGGAAGGTTACTGCAAAATCCCCATTTCCTTCCGATCAGCTGGGACTCGGGAGGCAGAGAATAGATGGGGTTGGGGCTAGTCAGAATTTTTATTACCGGTTCTCTGAACTACTCAAAATTTTCACTACCGGTTCTCCAGAACTGGTCATTACCTGCTGAAACCCACCTCTGACCCCCAGGTTAAGGTAAAAATTTGAAGCTAACAAAGAAACGAGAGGAATGGAAATGGACAGATTTTACAAAAATGTATTCCGAGAACCCAATCGATGGCCTCATGCCAGCCTTCTCTTTAATCATAGCTGTGCCCTGACCTGCTAACTTCATTTATTTTGTTTTAACCATCGGCTAAAATTTGCTGGGTTGGACAAACCAGGGAAACCAAGAGGTGTTCGATTGTCTTGACAGAAGGATTAAAAGATGGCCTACAGCTTAATCCTTTTCAAGACTGATGTGAGATTGTGCTGCTAGCTTCCTCCGCAATGAGGATATTCACAGTTTGAGGGAGGTAAAATTCCTCCGGGCTCAGATAAGGAGCTATAAAATGTAAACCTCATTGTAGTATGACCTGGATGACTCAGAATGCTTTGTGTTTAGGGTTAAGCTGCCACTGTACATGAGAAGTTTTAGGGAGAGGTTAATTGGCGAGATTTTACTGCAATCTGGGGGAAGAAAAGAATAGAATAGAATAAGAGTTGGAAGGGACCTTGGAGGTCTTCTAGTCCAACCCCCAGCCTAGGCAGGAAACTCTACACCACTTCAGACAAATGGTTATCCAACATCTTCTTAAAAACTTCCAGTGTTGGAGCATTCACAACTTCTGGGAGCAAGTTTCTCCACTGGTTAATTGTTCTAACGATCAGGAAATTTTTCCTTAGTTCTAGGTTGCTTCTCTCCTTGATTAGTTTCCACCCATTGCTTCCTGTCCTGCCCTCAGGTGCTTTGGAGAATAGCTTGACTCCCTCTTCTTTGTGGCAGCCCCTGGGATATTGGAACACTGCTATCATGTCTTCCCTAGTCCTTCTTTTCATTAAGCTAGACCAGGGGTCTGCAACCTTAAACACTCAAAGAGCCATTTGGACCCGTTTCCCACAGCAAAGAAAACACCGGGAGCCACAAAACCCTTCCCATGCCTGACTATTTCTTGAGTGACCCCAAAACTAGCCTATGTACTTGAATTAAATGTTCTGTTTTCTTCTGAAACTTTTCTTTTCTTGGATTTATCCATGGTTGGCCTACCGGGGGTTTAAAAGCTCAATAAATTGCATGGCGGTGGGTGTCGCACATTAGCAGTTGTGACTCATATTTTGAGTGACAGGGAGCCACAGCAGAGGGATGAAAGAGCCACATGCAGCTCCAGAGTCGCAGGTTGCTGACCCCTGAGCTAGACATACCCAGTTCCTGCAACCGTTCATTGTACGTTTTAGCCTCCAGGAATGCAGTTACCCCGATAAATAGGGAGCCACTTGAATAGAATCAGGACAGGCCATGCCAGAATTAAGGCAAAGCTCTTTAAGTAAGGAATGGCCAGGAGAGCCCGCAATGCGATTATGGTGCTCCAGAACAAACTATAAGACCTAGAATTTAAGAATGTGTCCTCAGGAAATTTCAAGGCAACTGGGATGATCTCACCACAACCACATCAAAAGCAGTTAGATGGTTAGGGATCGAATTATAATATCTATCCCACTGCAATTTTATGGCTCCATATGTTGTTGATTTTATGATGGTTTTATCTTAATTTGATATATTATCTCCTGTATTGTATTGTCCTGACTGCTCTTTAGAAGGCCAGATCCTGAAGATGAAACTCAAATACTTTGGCTACCTAATGAGAAGGAAGGACTCCCTGGAGAAGAGCCTAATGCTGGGAAGGATTGAGGGCAAAAGAAGAATGGGATGACAGAGAATGAGGTGGCTGGATGGAGTCACTGAAGCAGTCGGCGTGAGCTTAAATGGACTCCAGGGGATGGTAGAGGACAGGAAGGCCTGGAGAAATGTTGTCCATGGGGTTGCGATGGGTTGGACATGACTTCACAACTAATAACGACAATTGTATTGTCCACATATTAAGGTAGGACGTAAAATGAAATTGGATATAAGAGTGAAATAATACGGGGTTAGCCTACAGGATCTCTGAAGGACCCCTTTAACTAGTAAATATAAGAGACAAATGCTGGGTTCAAAAAGTTAAACCGTAAGGTTATGCACTATTCTACAGTTGGAAAGTTCAAGAAGTCAAACCGCAGGGGTACTATGTTAAAATACAGAACTAACCCACATGGAGCTTCCTGCCTAAAGCAATAGGTGAGGGGGGCTAGCTAAAGAGGCAGATCTCAGATACTTCCTGTTTTTTGTTACTATAAAGATATGCGTCTTTTGTTCAGATGTTAGAATTTATACTAAGCTATCTGAACTTTTTGGCCAAAATAAAGCTTTTTCTGATTTCGAAATTCATCTCTTTTATTTTTCTGCGACAATATCTTTTACGCACGCACGCACGCACACGCATACACACACAAAAAAACAAACAAACAAATAAATAAATAAAAGAGCATCAGGAATCTCCCTTCCTCCCCCCACTCCGCCCGTGGGCACCCACAGAAAAGCAAGGGAAAGAGTAGGTAATGTCAAATGCATCGTGACATGTGACAAATTTGTGTCCTTTGCACAGTGATGTCAGGACACACATAACATCTTTGTGGCTTCCTATCTATTATCTATTAGCCTGTGTCTTCTGCTACGCTTAAGAACAAAAGAGATCCATTCAAAAATATATCAGATGCCTTGGTGGTACCCTTCAAAAATGTTTTACTTTGTTGCCTGATAATAATGCTATGCAGAGATACTTTGCTTCTCAGAAGCTGTACTTGGCATGTTCCTTCAAAGTGAAATGATAACGGGATGCCTCACATCTCTTTATCACAACAGATTAGGCTGGATCTGTAAAAATGCTTCTCCCTGCACAAGAGAGATGTGTCACGTTGAGGTGGGTTACAGATGACAGTCCACCCCACAAATGATCCTCCCCTCTACAACAAAAAGATGTTTGTAATTCTCCACCAAATTTGTCAGCAGAGAAATGGGGGAGAGAACCTCTCGAGAAGTCTCCAGGAAAAGGAGAAATTCCCCAACCGTTTTCTCAAAGATAGGACTTACATACTTGAGGTGATAGGAACCCGGCTACTGATAAAGCAGAGAGAAGTAACCTCCTGAAGTAGCTATCCCTTTGGGGTTGAATCTGGGAAGCTAGGGAGGCTGAAGAAGATCAATGGAAACAATGGTTATACAATGAAAGACAGGACGTTCACCAATGTCCTTGGAATATCTCATAACCTGCAAACAAAAAACAAAAAAAACACTATATTCCG
This sequence comes from Ptyas mucosa, assembly GCA_012654045.1. Taxonomy (NCBI): domain Eukaryota; kingdom Metazoa; phylum Chordata; class Lepidosauria; order Squamata; family Colubridae; genus Ptyas; species Ptyas mucosa. The sequence continues at coordinate 1,406,187 of WNWU01000101.1, forward strand.
TTCGTGAACACTTCTCTGAAAATTGTAAAGCAAATTCTCTCCCACCCAACTAGACATTATTTAGTAGAAAAAGGCAGAAGAATGTCTCTATCTGTCTTTATTTCTATCAACTTTCTGGACCGGGATGCCTTGCGCACAGTCACTAATGCCCTTGTCACGTCACATTTGGACTACTGTAACACTCTCTACAGTAGAGGGCTCCCCTTGAAGAGCACTCAGAGGCTCCAGCTGGTCCAGAATGCAGCCGTGCGGGTGATTAGGGGGGGCGACATGGCGCACCCATGTAACACCTCTCCTGCGCGAGCTGCACTGGCTCCCAGTGGTCTTCCAGATGCGATTCAAGGTGTTGGTCACCACCTTTAAAGCGCTCCATGGCTTAGGATCTGGGTATATACGAGACCGCCTTCTGCCACCGATAGTCTCCCACCGGCCAATACACTCCCACAGAGAGGGACTCCTCAGGGTCCAAACAATGTCGACTGGTGACACCCAGGGGGAGATCTTTCCTTTGTGGGGGCACCTGCCCTCTGGAATGAGCTGCCCCTACAGGTTCGTATGATCCCTGACCTACATACCTTCCGCCGTGCCCTTAAGACTCTTTTGTTCCAACAGGCCAGACTGGCTTAATATGAATTTTAAATTGGGTGTTTGTTAGCTTTTAACCTTGTGGGCCAAATTTTATATATTCATTTTAAATTGTTTTTAAATTTTGTGAGTTTATATGTGTTTTAATATGGCTGTACATCGCCCTGAGTCCTTTTGGAGAAGGGCGGTATAGAAGTTTAATCAAATCAAATCAAATCAAATCAAATCAAATCAAATCAAATCAAATCACTTCTAAAAGCGATCACAATCATTTTATCTTCTCATGGATGAGTCTAGTCCCATCCGTTGCTATTGGGCAGCCCACAATTAATGATGCTCTCAAGGACTGTGGTCCCTTGGGGCAAAACCTTCTCCATAACTTCTGTTGTACCTCAAAACGTCTTCTCTGGCATTGCCTTCTACCCAAGGAGAACCTAAAATCAAAAGAGCCTTTGTCTGAATTGGTGTAAGGGTTTCCTGCCTAAGCAGAAGGTTGGACTAGAAGACCTCCAAGGTCCCTTCCAACTCTGTTCTCTATCCACCTGATGGAGAATTTCATAAATAACTACACTGGTTGGTTGTATGGATCTTGTGAAGCTAAATGGTTTCCTTACAGGTAACCCTTGACTCACAACCATTCCTTCAGTAATTGGTCAAAGTTACAGTGGCACTGAAAAAAAAGCAACTTATGACAGTTCCTCACGCTTATGATCATTGCAGTATCCCAGGGGTGAAATCTACTTACCTTCCCAACCGATTCGGAAGTGCACGCGCCGCGCGTCACGTGCACGCACGGACCCTCTGTGCATGCGCAGAGGATAAAAAAACAGGTTACTTCCTGGTTGAAACCAGGAAGTAATGACGACCGGGCGGGTGGGCAGAGCCTCATGCCGCCATCATTTCTGGTTCTCCGAACCACCTGTCGCCATCACTACCAGTTCTCCGAACCACCTGCTGCCATTGCTACCGGTTTGGCCGAACTGATCCAAACCGGGAGCATTTCACCCCTGCAGCATCCCCATGGTTACATGACCACAAGTTCAACAGGTAGCAACTGTCATGTATTTATGAAGGTTGCAAATTCCTAGGATCATGAAATTGCTATTTGTGATCTTCCCAGCTGGCTTCCAACAAGCAAAGTCAAGGGAGGAAGCCAGATTTGCTTAACAACCGCATGATTCAATTAACAACCAAGCCAAAAAAAAAAAAAGATAGTCAAATCGGGCAAGAATCACTTCGCTTAGGAACGGAAATTCTGGTCACAATTGTGGTCATAAGTCAAGGACTCCTTGTACTTTTGGCTTTGGAGGATAAATGAATCCAGTCCTTGAAGTTTGTAATGCATTGTGTGAATACTACAAAGTGTTGTTGATTCAGTAACTCATGCCTAAGTAGACCAAACCTTGTACAAAGCATAATGCAATCGTTTTCTTGTCTGTTGGAAGGACAGGACCAGAATGGGAAATCCTTCCTACTTGGGCTTAAACCTTTCCATCTTTTTGTTTTAGTTCTTTAAATGCTGCAGCACAACCACAATTATTGACACATGGAATGATGCATTGCTATTTCACAACAAAGAAGAGGCAGGGATCCTCAACTCAATCATCAAATGTCAATGAAAACATTTTGCGGTCTGCCAAGTTCAACAAAACCCTTAATGGATCAGATCTTGATTCATGGGTGTTTACATGATGGGATCCTCAATTTCCTACAATTCTGCATTTTTTTTACTAATTGTAAATAGAAGCATCCTACTTTGGACATATTCAGTGGTGGGATTCAAAATTTTTTACTACCGGTTCTGTGGGTGTGGCTTGGTGGGCGTGGCTTGGTGGGCGTGGCATGGCTTGGTGGGTGTTGCTTGGTGGGTGTGGCAGGGGAAGGATACTGTAAAATCTCCATTCCACCCTACTCCAGGGGAAGGTTACTGCAAAATCCCCATTTCCTCCCGATCAGCTGGGACTCGGGAGGCAGAGAATAGATGGGGGCGGGGCCAGTCAGAGGTGGTATTTACCAGTTCTCTGAACGACTCAAAATTTCCGCTACCGGTTCTCCAGAACTGGTCAGAACCTGCTCAATACCACTTCTGGCCATATTACCTGAAGACCCAGCTGCCAAGAAAAGACTCTTAATGCAAAGTAGAAGTAAAGAAAATAAGAGGCAAGGTTGATGGACTTAGTTTTGGTGACGATGAGTGTCCTGTTGAGAGACTTAAAAAAATATATAAGAAATGGATTGTCATGGAGAAAAAATTATGTGTTTCTAGGAGTCAAAAAGGACTTGATGGCACATAATAAATCAATCAACACAAAAAGTTTTGCTAAAACATAGAACTAGAGAAATGGCAAAATTTATGGGAAAGAAACTATAGGTATAAGAATGGAAACTTCTTATAAAGAAAATTTATATAAAATGTTTTATAGATGGAATTTACCACCTGCTAGGTTAGTTAAAATGTTTAAAATTAGCAAATGTTGGACATGTAATAAAAAAACCAGGCATATTTTATCATATGTGGTGGACTTGTGTTAAAACCACAAAAAAAAAAATTTGGACAAAAATATGAAAAGATAATAGGGAAAGACGTAGATTTTAAACTTGAATTGTTTTTATTAGGGATGATATCAGAAAAATTTGATAAGTATGTATTTAGTATTACATGTTCTAACAGCCGCGAGGATTATTTTCGCACAATATTGGAAAGATGAAGAAACACCGCAAGATGAAGAGATCATTAAGAAGATATTAAGATTGTGCAGAAATGGCTAGACTTACATTGAAAATCAAACAGAAAGAAGACACAGAATATTATCAAACATGGAACTCATTTTACCAATGGTTGGGAAAAAGGGGTGGAGATTAAGAAGGGAATTTGTATTGTTAAGCAATTTAAATACCCAGACAACATGATATTTATTAAGCACTAAGAAATGTAATAAATAGAGAGAGGGGGAAGTGAAGGAGAATGGAGTGTGGTGGAGGAGAGGAGAGGAGGGGAGAAAGGTTGGGGGAAGAGAAGGAAGGAGATGGAAGAAGGGGGAAGTAGAGAAGGGAAAGGAGAGAGGGAAGTGGATGGGAGGAGTAAGAGAAAGGGAAGCGGAGAAGAAGAGAGAGGAGAAGAGAGAGAAGAGGAAAAGAGAGGAGAGGGAAGCAGAGAGGAGAGGAGAAGGAGAGAGGGATGTAGAGGGAAGTAGAGGGGAGGAGAGGAGAAGGAAAGAGGGAAGGAGAGAGAAGTGGAGGGGAGAAGGGAAGGACTGGAAAAAGAAGAAAGATGGAAAAAGATGAACTGTTGTAAAATTGGGTGAAATATAGTGTATATGAGAAAACAGACGGGTAATTTTTTTTTACTTGATGGTTATATAATAGACATCATAATGGAAGACAATATATGTTATAATATGATGGATGTTATCGCATATCTGTTTATATGTTACTGCATATTTGTTAATGTATAAAATTTATTTTTTTTAAAAAAAACAATCTATCAACGCCTGCCAATCACATGCAGTTGTTAGGTCATGACAACTCGGCAAGGACGTACTGATACCTCTATCAGATACCTCTATTATCTGGGTTGTTCAGTCAAAAATCAATAGTCTCTGATAAAAAGGACCTCCCCCATCTGATGTTTGCTAGAGGTTTTTTTTTCTGGCATATTTTCTATTTCTCAATAGAGTAAGGAGTGCAAAATACTTTTAATGAAATATATGTGTAGCTTAATCAATCATCATAGATTGGGTTTTGCCTCCTCCCACTCCTCCCCTCAATCAGATATTTATGTAAATGGTTTTCAATACATTTGCTATTGATTCGATGAGGATTTATTCTTATTTAACTGCAGTAATTGAATCTGGGCCTTAGGCAGATTAAAGAAAGAGAGTGTAATTTGTTTTAATAGCTGGGAAACAGCTTTTTTATTATAGGTAGTCGGTTGTCTTAATAGCAATAGCAGGAATTATAATCAATATTTATTGCTTTTATCCCATTTTTTCCCATCACTAAAACATCTAGTAATGGATGTGTAAACTAAACCTAAAAGTTTTTGTAATAACACTGTTTTGTTTTAAAATTTGTTTTAATTAATTTATTTTTATTTTATTAGTCATATTTCTATGCCGCCCACTCTCCCGGGACTCTGGGCGGCTTACACCAAAGACAGTATACTAAATAGCCTATTGCCCCCTAACAATCTGGGTCCTCATTTTACCCACCTCGGAAGGATGGAAGGCTGAGTCAACCTTGAGCCGGTGAGATTTGATCCGCTGATCTGCTGAACTAGCAGTCCGCTGAAGTAGCTGCAGTACTGCACTCTAACCCCTGCGCCACAATCTATTATGCTTTCCACAATCAAAATGAAGAAATATGCGTGAAAGAAACCTCTGGTTTTTCTTTTACGTCTGTTTTTAAAAACGTAGAGGCTATGCAACACATTGAAGTTGTGTTTCAAGTTGAGTATCAGAAACTAGAAATTTGATTTTTTGGGGTGAGTGGGTGGGTTCAGGTCAAAAGAGTGGAGATGCTTCTGTAAAACAGTCTACCCTAATTACGGATTATGAAAAGATTTGGTAAGCAAAAGTTTTTCGATGTGGTTTTAGATGAGGAATCATCAGTTGCAGGCAACTTCTTGCTGGGCATAAACTTGGATCTACCTTCCCCCCTGCCCCTCTGTTTCTTTGTCACTTCTCTTTTCTACTCCTGGGAGTTTCCATACCTCTATGACCCGGAATACAGAATAACAGAGTTGGAAGGGACCTTGGAGGTCTTCTAGTCCAGCCCTTTCCAGACAAATGGCTGTCTAATCTCTTCTTGAAAATCTCCACTGATGAAGCAGCACCTATAACTTCTGAAGGCAAACCATTTCACTAATTGTTGTCACGGTCAGGAAAACTTTTCCTTAGTCCTTGGTTGGATTTCTCCTTCATAAGTTTCTATCTATTCTTGTCCTGACTTCAGATGCTTTGAAGAATAGGTCAAACCCTCTTTTCTGTAATAACTGCACAAATATTGGAAGACTGTTATCATGTCACCCCTAGCCTTTCTTCATTAGACTAGACCTGAGGTGTCAAATTCAAGGCCTACGGATCTGGCCCATGGGGTTTTTATTTTTATTTTTTTTAAAAAAATTCAAACATAAACATAAAAAAAATATCTTTCAAAAACGAAGTCTTGGTCCAGTCACAAATAAGTAGACTGATTTTACAAATAAAAGCAAATATTTTTAACATAAATTCAAACATCCTAATTTAAGTCTTTCTATGTTATCGCCATAAATTTTAATTTCATACGAAACATCTCATTTTTATATTCAATTATAAATCAAAATTCAATACAGCTCTTTCTTAAACTTTTCTCCATTGCTCCTTTTAACATCAACATTAAAGCACAAAAATAATCTAATCTCTTCATCTATATTTTTACCTTACAGCTTTATCACCACAAAACTTAATTTCCAAATATATACAACTCAATTTTTATTTCAATTTATTAATCAAAATTCTTTCTATTCTTCTTAGTTTCTAGACCCATTTCATCCAATCCCATGGGATCTGGACCGTAGGGCCGCCCTGGAAACAGTAACAGATTGGCTCGTGGCCTCTGTCAGCAAAAATGCACTTGGCCACCACAGGTGCCCCCCGACATTAGTGGCCACGCCCATCCTGCCCACGCCCACCCCAGCCCTCCGAGGTCAAACACAACCCTGATGTGACCCTCAATGAAATCAAGTTTGACATCCCTGGATTAGACATTCCCAATTTCCGGTGCTCCCTGACCAAACTTTCATGCATTCTTTCTTTCCTATTAAAACTCGCATGTCTGTAACTTTTAACTGGATGAAATGGTGCATCATAGAGCAAAGAAATTGTGAAACAAAGGGCCTCAAATGGACCAACCTACAGAACGTGTCAAAACTCTGGGACCCGTGACTCCTGTGGAATTCAAATTTGGCAAGTTTTATAAAACATGACGTGACATAAAATTAATCACAAAGTGTTTTGTGACATAACGCCAAATGTCACCAAACATTTCCTGCTGATGTATGGCTGAGCTATGCAATTCAGCATGAAGTTCTTTCCAGGCAGATACCTCTCTAAATATTTCCCTGTGGAATTCAAATTCGGCAAGTTGTATACAAACATTACAGGACATAAAATAAATCCTAAAGAATTTTTAAGAAAATTCAGAAGCTCAGCCATTGTTGAAGGCCTTGAGGAACCTGGGGAGGAAATATCTCTGAAAAGATGGGAGCCACGGATTGTTTTATCTAAAAATTAAGAATGTTCCAGTTTGAAAAAAAACAACAACCATCCTCTGCATGTTTGCATAAGCCAGTGCTTCCATTTAGGAAGCTAGCCAGCTGGTCCAGTGACTCATACAGAGATGCATCAGAGCATCTCATTAATTTCTATACCATTCCTGCAAGGAGAATGGTTGAAGGCTTTGGCCACACCCTATCCAAAAATGTGGGTCAGTGTCTCTTGTGAAGATTAGGTCCCAACAGGTTTTGCAAGCTGGTGTAATAAATGCTTTACTTACAGACCAAAAATAACCCATGTTATCGTTCACATGCGCTTGATGTTGAAGTAATATTGGAAGATCTAGTTTGACAATATCTGGAGCCTTACGAATCTCCCGGCAGAGCAATTCAAACTTGAGCTCTCACACAGATATATGCCATGGGTTACAATGTAATGGTTCTGTCCCAGCTACGGACCCCAAAGAATGCAGCATACACAAAGTCTGTACAAACCTTAGTTTACTAAAATAAAATCAGGGTTTTTTTTTTCAAAGAAAGGCTGTTAATTAACTTTCTTAACAGCCTGCAAAAATCCAAAGAATAAATAATCTTATTCTTATGGTTGGCAGAAAGCCCAGAAGCAATTTGCAGAGAACTAAGGTCAAGGCACGAAGGAGAGTGAACAAAGTTGTTCCCTGCAAATTGCTTCAGTCGGCATTCCTCCTTAAATAGGCTAAGGGAGTGGCCAATTAGCCCCAAGCCTTACTCTCGAGGAGACCTCTTCCTGAGGAGCCTTCCTTTTGGCAGCTCTGTGCGCCCGTGCATTGAGAAGAGGCTCCTCGTCTTCGCCCTCTCCTCTTCACTTAAGGGAGCTTCTGGAGGTTCTGAAGGCCCTGGCTGAATCCCCACCTCTGGCACCACATCTTCTCCAGCCTCCTCATTGTCTGACTTGAGTGCCAGCTGCACAGGCTGCTGGCACAGCACCACACCAGCGTCCTCGCTGTCTGAATCAGCCACCAGCCGCACAGGCCGTGTACGGGCCACAACACTAATAATAAAAGCCGTGGCACATCCTGTAGAACAATTAGACAGCTGTGCCAAGCAGCGGTTGAAATACAGGTAGTCCTCGGCTTACAACAGTTTGTTTAGTGACCATTCGAAGTTACAACGGCACTGAAAAAAGCCAGTGATGACCGTTTTTCACACTTAAGACTCTTGCAGCATCCCACGGGATCAAAATTCAGATGCTTGACAATTGGTTCATCTTTATGACAGGTGCAGCGTCCCTATATGTGTGTGTGTGTGTGTGTGTGTGTGTGACACGTGATCCCCTTTTGCAACTGTCTTGACAAGCAAAAATCAATGAGGAAGCCAGATTCACTCAACAACCCTGTGATTAATTTAAGAACGGCAGTGATTCATTTTACGGCAAGAAAAGCGGTAACATGGAATGTTGGAAGAAATATCCTTCTGGGTTCAGCTCCGAGTGGGGAAAAAGACACTGGAAACATGGCGACTGCTTGGAAAGATGATTTAATGGTGGACAGGATCACATGGTTTGAGTTCCTGAACAGAAAAGGGTGAGATACAGGGAGTCTCCGGGTTTTATGCTTTCTCTGGCTTTGAACTTCCTGGGCCCCCGAAAGAGTATCCTGATTGGTTGTCAGACTCCCAGGGGGTCGGGGTCTTAGCTAGCCTTGTTGGCTGATATAATCTTCCCAGGTGTCATGTGGTGAGTTACTGTCCTAGATGGGTCCTATTGTGTTGCAGATGGGTCCTATTGTCAAAGATTGAGTTTCTGCCTCTGGCCCATTAACAAAGTGGGGGGGGGAGCAGGAAGGTGGGAGTTGCTTTATCTTTAAAACACGTTTCTCCATTTCTCAACCAGGGAAACATAATATTCTGCCTTTTTTAATATTTCCTAAAATATTTCATTCTTCCAGGGAAGGGGTGGGTGCTAACTTCCTACATACTTATACCTGTTTATACTTGTACGTTTATATGTTATGTTCGTACTTATCCTTGTTTTCTCAGACATGCTTGACAAACTAAATAAAGCAAACAAACAAATAAATAAATAAAACCTGAAACCACGTTGGTTGAGCTGGCAGATGCTGACCTACATTCGGGGGGGGGGGGCATCAATGATCATCCCAGTTCAGGGTCAGCTCAGCTCAGCTCTTGCGCTGATTGAGCATTAGTCTACTTCCCAGGGAGTTGCGTGAATCCGGCTAATAAATCACGCGCTCCTGCGCGCCCTGGCTAAGAATCCCTGGCTCCCGCGCGCCATCCCTGGAGCCCAGAAAAGGAGCGCACCGGTTTTATTATTTTCTCCCTTTTGGAAAAGTTGACGTTTAGCCACCCAGCCCGCTCCATCAACCGGGGCTCATCCGAGCCAAAGGAGGCGGCTTTTTTTGGGGGGGGGAGTAGGAGGCAGCCGAGCCTGCCTTCTCCCCTTCGGCTTCCTCGGGGCCGTCTCTCCATTGGCTGGCCGGCTGGAGCACGTGGAGACCGGGCGTAACTGGCAGGCTTGAGTCCCCGGGGAACGAGGAGGCGGAGAGGGCACTGAGTCACTCGCTCACCGACTTCCATCCCTGCGAGATAGAGCAAAGAAAAAAAAAACACCAAACAGCCGAGTTGTCCGGCGCTGGAAGGAACCTCATGGATCGCTCGAGCTCCTGCTGGCAGCTCCTGCTGGGGCTTTGGATCGCCTTTTCCGCCTTCAGCGGCATCCGAGGTAAGGAAACAATTTGATTTTTTTTTTTTTTTGTACTGGTAGGATTCTCTACTGGGCTGCCGTGTGTCACCGATTTTAGGTGAGGGGGGTCTCAGCTCGAGAGAGCGCTGTCTTCTTCTGTTACTGTTCGAAACCTGCCGCGGGGTTTGGGTCGAGCTCCGCACGGGAGGTGCGTTAAATCTGGTCCTTTTCTGCTCGTTGTATTGCGCTTTTTGTCGTTGCTAGTTTCGCTTGGCACGCGAACACGGTTAATCTCCGAGGTGAAGGGTTCCATTTTGCACGTGAATGAAAGCAGCTAAGTCTTCCCTGAGCTCTGGCTTTATGAAGGAGGGTGTGCTAAATCTTGCTTTGCCAGAAACAAGCCAGGGATCCTGGTTTGTTTGTTTGTTTGTTTGTTGTTTGTTTGTTTTTTTATCTTTGCCCGATGTACACATAACGATGGTCACCCCCCCCCCCCAAACTAAAATGAAAATCTTGCTAGGAAAGTTCTCCATCTGTTTAATCATTTGAGGTTTTTTATTATTATTCTGAGTTTGTACCAGGGGTACATTCCGCAGGTTTTGACAGGTTCTGGAGAACCGGTAGTGGAAATTTTGAGTAGTTCGGAGAACCGGTAAATGCCACCTCTGGCTGGCCCCAGAGTCTGGTGGGAATGGAGATTTTGTAATATCCTTCCCCCAGGCAATGGGGATTTTGCTGTATCTTTCCCCTGGAGTGGGGTGGGAATGGAGATTTTGCAGTAACCTTCCCTTGCCATGCCCACCAAGGCACACCATGCCCACCAAGCCATGCCCACAGTATGGTAGTAAAAAAAAAAATTGGATTTCACTACTGGTTTGTACTCTTCGTTGAACCGTGATCTAAGACAATTGGTTGAGCTTCTCAGTCTAAGCAACGGATGCTGAATCAATCTTAATACTAACCCAGTGTTTTGCACATCTCTCTCTCTCTCTCTCTCTCTCTCTCTCTCTCTCTCTCTCTCTCTCTCTCTCTCTCTC
>WNWU01000101.1:1416751-1427542 GCA_012654045.1 Ptyas mucosa
CTCTCTCTCTCTCTCTCTCTCTCTCTCTCTCTCTCTCTCTCTCTCTCAGGTTCAGTGTAACTATTTAGCCAATTATGACTTCTTTAAGAAGCTATAGTTAAATGTAATTTGACATGTGTGAGTGCAGCTACTGAATCATAATTGAAAGTGGGTCTTTCTTCGGCAACTGGAGCTTCGTCACTTGTGACTTTCAAGAAGAGATTGGACTTTCATTTGTCAGAGATGGTATAGAGCAGTGTTTCTCAACCTTGGAAGCTTGAAGATGGGTGGACATGGCAGCGCTGGCTGGGGGATTCTGGGAGTTGAAGTCCACCCATCTTCAAGCTTCCAAGGTTGAGAAACACTGGTGTAGAGAGTCTCCTGCTTGAGGGTGGGGGTTGGGGATAGGATTGGACTACATGACCTACAAGGTCCCTTCCAACTCTGTTAATCTGTAACTGGGATAACTGTTCTGGAACTAGGTGGTTTCTTTTCCCTCCCATTGAGGTATTGAAGATATATCTGACTTCTTGTTTGCATCTTAAGGAATCATATCGTTAGCTTGGTTTGGGTTTAGAGCTTTGAACTTCAGTTGTGATTTGTAGGCAAGAGTTGGGTTTGTGCATCACTTTAGTCCAAGGTAAACAACCTTTTTGATGCCCAAGACTCAAGCTTAGTATTTTGGGGACTGCGGTTACCGAGTCGATGGGACCACGTCACATCATGAGTGAAAGTGAAGCTTGAAGTATGTTTGGGAGATACCAATTACCGGTAGTTGCAGTGCACTAACCTGCGATAGATATCCTGCACCTTCAAACAGGTAATATTTTCATTTTTCATTTTCATTTAATTAGATTTGTATACCGCCCTACTCCCAAAGGACTCGGGGCAGTGAACAGGCACGAGATAAAATACATCAGTGCAAAAGTTGAAACATAATTAAAACCAAATTAAACAATTTAGCCCGCGACAGTTAAAAATCCCAATAATTTAAAACGAATTAATACTGTTTGTGTTACTTGGAACCCTGACAGCTGACCTCTGAACGCCTCGAAAAGGAGTCTTGATCACCTCTGCTCCGAGCCTTAGTGAAATGTCTGGTTATCCAGGCAATGGTGGCTACTCAGCAAACTCTGGTTCAAACCAATGATGTCTTGGCATGGTGTGTGAACTCAGCATGCATCGGTGCAGGGGGTCTTTTGCGAAAAGAAATGCGGGAAGACAGGAAGACAATTGAAGACCAAGCCAAACTGTTTAGCTCGGTACTGTTTATTTTTTAGCAGAGTTTGCAGTAGGTTAGCGGAAGGATGCTTGGCTAATTTGTGGTCCAGTATGGTGTGCAAATCCAGACAGCTGAATTTATTCTGACTGGTTCGGTTATCCGTGGGTTAATGTGCTGGGTGAAAGCAGGCACTGACTAAGAAGCCTTTGAGGTTTCAAATCAGAGCCTTCCCTGGGACGAAAACCAAGGATCTTTGGTCAGTGAAACATATGTTTTAGTGCAAAGCAACACATCCCTTGGGCTTCACTGTCCTTGAAAACCTGGACGTGATAAAAGACAAAATTCTTTTACCGTGATTCCTGAAAATGAAAAGAAACTCTGTACATGTTTTGATGAAAGCATGTTTTTTGACATTCCCATAGAGCTGCATACTTGGCTGAAATGAAGTCAGCTCATTAATTTAAGTGTGTAGTTGGCTGGTTCGGCTTCACTGCAGTTTCTTCTTATTGCGGTGGTAGCTTTAAAATAAGACAAATTGCATAGTTGGACGGGAACAATCCTGGATCGAAGGAACTTTCATTGTCATAGAAAACTCAAGATTTAATTCGAGATAACTAATAGTGAATCTGCAAAACGTTGCTAGCCAGGACCTTGTTTTTTTCCTAGCCATACTTAGGCTGCTGATAAACGAGAATATATGTAGCCCAGGGTTGACATGAGGGGTCGCTGGTGCTTTCCGAGCTTGCTTGTTTCCTTGCAGATGTTTCATTACCCGAATTAGGTAACTAGAACTGATGATGTTACCTAGTTTGGTTAACGAAACGTCTGCAAGAAAACAAGGAACCTCGGAGAGCACTAAGGATCTCTCGTGCCTAGGCTAGTCGCTGTTTCTCTTCTCAGTGACCGCTTGCAACTTTGAACTGTTGCCAGTAAGTAGCATATAATTTTTCTGTATGTGTGGAGAACAGGGTGTTTTTTTCCCGTGAATAAGGCAAATAAGGATAATAACATCATCCTCCCTGGATACTTTGCGGTTTAAGTTTTGGAGATGGCTTGGAAAAAAAAACAGGCTGTGGATCCTAACTTGTCCCTAATACATTCTGGTTATTCCTGCGCCAAGTTGCTATTTGACAGCTTCTTGGAGATCTGATGCTTGCAGGAGTGAAATCCAGCAGGTTCTGGAGAACCGGTAGTGGAAATTTTGAGTAGTCCGGAGAACCGGCAAATACCACCTCTGGCTGGCCCCAGAGTGGGGTGGGAATGGAGATTTTGCAATATCCTTCCCAGAGTGGGGTGGGAATGGAGATTTTGCAGTATCCTTCCCTGGAGTGGGGTGGGAATGAAGATTTTGCAGTATCCTTCCCCTGAAGTGGGGGTGGGAATGGAGATTTTGCAATGTCCTTCCCCCAGGAGTAGGGAGGGAATGGGGATTTTGCAGTATCCTTCCCCTGAAGTGGGGGTGGGAATGGAGATTTTGCAATTTCCTTCCCCCAGGAGTAGGGAGGGAATGGGGATTTTGCAGTAGCCTTCCGCTGAAGTGGGGTGGGAATGGAGATTTTGCAGTATCCTTCCCCCAGGAGTGAACCCAGAAGGATATTTCTTCCAACAGGACAACCATGACCATAGTGATTGAGAATCTCCATAGACATTGGGGATATGGATGGTTAAAAAATATATACCACTTAACTTTTTAATAAAGTAAAATAATTTACACTGAATATCACAAGTTTTTCAGGTATTTTAGCTGCCCTCAAACTTTCTCAGACTAACACAGGGCAAAGTGCCCAGTGAGATTTTGCAGCATTCTCACTTGGGCGGCTGTGACCGCCTTCTAAATTATTTACGGCACCACCAGGGATCCTGACCCATCATTTGAGAATCCCTAGTTTATATTTTTCACATGCACTGCAAATCTGGCCATTGCCATTTGTAAACCATGATTTATAGCTTAGCTGATTGTGGGAACCAACCTACTACGGCTTGTTCAGCAAGCCGTGTTTGAATAAACCATAATTTATATGATTAGTTTTAGCCAGCCTGTATGTTGGGGAAGAAGTTACAGTCTAGAAAAGGTCAGCTTAAAATTATTCGGATGAAGAACAAAACTATAAAAATAGTCCGTGTATTGCACTGAAATAATGATTTGTTGACTAAGCCCCCATTGGCTGAATTCACACAACATTACGTCATAAATCATGGCGTGTGAATTACAGGGGCTTGCTTTGTACAACACGGCTGAGTCAGAGCCTTGGTGGCGCAGCAGACTAAAGTGCTGTTAACTAGCACCAGCTGCCTGCAATTACTGCAAGTTCGAATCTCACCAGGCTCAAGGTTGACTCAGCCTTCCATCCTTTCTAAGGTAGGTAAATTGAGGACCCAGTTTGTGGGGGCAATAAGCTGACTTTGTATAAAATATACAAAAGTATGAAGGCTATTGCTTAACGCATTGTAAGCCGCCCTGAGTCTCCGGAGAAGGGCGCCATATAAATCAAATTACAAAAAAAAAGATTGACTCAGTTCCATCCTTCCGAGGTAGGTAAAATGAGGACCCAGATTGTGGGGGCAATAAACTGACTTTGTATAAAAAAAAGAACACCGCTTGGGGGGGGCGAAAGCCCTACTAAGCAGGTATATACCAAAGTATGAAGGCTATTGCTTAACGCATTGTTAAGCCGCCCTGAGTCTCCGGAGAAGGGCGGCATATAAATCGAACCAATAAATAAATAAATGAATAAATAAAGCTAGTCCTATTTTGGCTTAGCGTGCTGTTGATGTTGATCCTAATTCACTGCAGAACAAGGTTGCAAGCTTTGTGTAAACCTTCTTGGCGATGTTTGTCACTATATCTGAGAGCCTTTTGTGCCTGCTAAGGATTTACCTCCTTTCCAAAAACGAGCGCTGAAGGAGAAAGCATAATGTGCTTTTATTCCTGATTGATGGTGACAGCAGGAAGAAACTGTTTAAATTTCTACTGGGAGTTGCTTGTGTGAGGTTTGTTTGGCCTGAATCTGCAGCGGTAAGCATTTACCTGCCCAGGCAGTTGGGATCTTTCTGAGCAGATTTAGCACTTCCAGCCCTTTTTAACAAAGGAAAAATGAAACCAGTTAGTTTTTGAAGAGGTTTGGATGAAGCCAGTTACAGAAATGAAAATCTCAGCGTGGGGTTTCTTGCTGTTGCAGGCGTTTAAAAACAAGAGAGTCTTTCACGAATGAGGGCGAATATACATCTTCTTTTAACCACCCCATAATCCCTCGTGGGGTGGTGTCTGGGCAACTGAGTGGAGCGGTGGTGAAATTCAATTTTTTTTACTACCGGTTCTGTGGGCGTGGCTTGGTGGGCGTGGTGTGGCTTGGTGGGTGTGGCAGGGGAAGGATACTGCAAAATCCCAGTCTCTCCCCACTCCTGGGGGAAGGATATTGCAAAATCTCCATTCCAACCCCACTCTGGGGCCAGCCAGAGGTGGTATTTGTCGGTTTTCCGAACGGTTCAAAATTTCCGCTACCGGTTCTCCAGAACCTGCTGGATTTCACCCCTGGAATGGAGCTAACAGAGTGTTTTAATGGCCAGATGCCCTTCCTGTCACCAGGGCGGAGTTATGTTCAGCAGATATATTCTCAGTGTGCCCAGAGAGAGAAATAACTGCCTCTACTTAAAATCAAACTCACAGCCTCCTGATTGTGAGGCGAGAGCTCCACACACTCTAAACCACCGCGCCATTCCAGGGCGAATATACATGTCCCAGGATAATGTTGCATGATCCAATTTTGGGTCGGTCACAAGGACCAGAGGTTTTGTCTTCGGAGTTTTCGGATGCATGCTGGAGCCCATCTTCAGGGAATTTCTCTCTAGCAGAGAGACCAGCACACACTCCGCTAGAGAGAGAAGTTCCCTGAATATGGGCTCCAGCACGAAAGTTCGGGAGGCAAAACCTCTGGTCCCGGTGACCGACCCAGATTGGATCCTGCAAGACAGTCTTTCGTACAAGACTCATCATGGAAACCTCCAATATCTAAAAGAATCAAAGACCTTTTTTTTGCAAGCCTTCCGGTCATCGCAGGTGGGGCTGACAGCATAAGAAAAACAAGGGGCAGAAGAAATGCAGGACAGCGTAGAAACTTCTAAAAATAAAATACCGGTATTGAAGGGACAAACTAGATATTCCCTGGATTGCAGAAGTGAAAAACCGTCAGAGGAAGATTCAGTTAAAAGAACACAGGAGAGGCGGTTTTGGACTGAAACAAGTCGTAAAAGAGATTTGGGAAAGGTCACGTGGGTGAGAGTTAGCCACTGGTTGTCCGTGTTGTGAGAAGAGAGGAAACGGATAAAGAGGTTGTCGGGCCTGGAAGCCATCTTTTGCATTGGGCCTTCAGGCCTGCCACATTTAATACTGTGGGAAACTAGGAGGGGGGTGGGATTGTATGGAGCAGGGGAGATATATAGTCAAAATAACATTCCTTTCTTAGAGAGTCAAGGACATCTTGCCCTGCACCTGGAGGGGTATGACTAGGAGGCATCTTCAGATGGAACAGTGCTTTGATAGGACCATTGGATGGACATGTGGGTGCAGGGGGAAAAGGACTTGGACTTTCTTTTAGGTGGGGAAAACCTGGAAGCTTTCAGATTCGGGTTTTCCCAGATGTGCCAATATGACATCTCTAATAAAGTGGAACTTTGAAGAACTTCTGGCCTCGGAGTCTTCTTTCGTCGGGGGTGTTACTTGGATCCCTGACAGAGGTTTTAGATCCTCCTTGAAGAAGGTAGCACCACAGCTAGCAAAAACATCCGCGCAATGGTTCTGCACGGAAGTCATTTCCCCAGTTTTTCGGTAACCAAGAACTGATCAAGGGGTAAATTCAAGGTCCTTCAATGCATTTGATGGCCTTTGCCCCCTCCGTGGATATTCTGGAATGAAATAAGTTCTGAGTGGGGAGAAATGAAGGGATAGTTTCTGCAGAAGTTGGTAGTGCTATAGACTATTTAGTAATTAGATGAAAGGGAGTGTTTAAGTTTCCTTAATCCTAACTCTGCACCTGCTCTCCACTTAGTGACTGAGTGTCATTCCAATGACCAGGTCATTAAGTGAATGAACATATGACAGAGAGAGAGGGAGAGAGAGAGAGAAGGAGGGAGGGAGGGAAGGAGAGAGAGAAGGAGGGAGGGAGGGAAGGAGAGAGAGAGAGGGAAGGAGAGAGGGAGAGAGAGAGGGAGGGAGGGAGAGAAAGAGAGAGGGAGGGAAGGAAGGAGAGAAAGGGAGGGAAGGAGAGAGAGAGA
Organism: Ptyas mucosa; assembly: GCA_012654045.1. Lineage (NCBI taxonomy): Eukaryota > Metazoa > Chordata > Lepidosauria > Squamata > Colubridae > Ptyas > Ptyas mucosa. Next base: position 1,423,224 of record WNWU01000101.1, read on the forward strand.
GAGAGAGAAGCAGGGATAGGAAAAGACACACAATGTTAAGATGTTGAACATCTGGTGAGGAGGCCTATATGCAAATTCTGAACTTTGAGTGCCTTAAGGAGGTGGTAGAGCAACAAATGCAAATTTTTTAGCCAGCTTTGGAGAAATGGTGAAGCTTTAGTACTACTTTTGAAGCTGGCCAATTTTCTCTTTTTCCCTCTTTGTGTAGATGCAATGATGCTGACCGTCCAATTTCTGAATAACGAGTAAAAGTTATGACAAGAAGAAGCTGGCCCGAATCCAGCTTTCTTGCACGAAGCTGCAATCCTTAGGCAACGCTTCCCTTGTGAGCTTGTTATCCTTGCTGCCCGATAAGGTTTCTGTTTCCATTGTTCCTGGGCTGTTTATTTAAGGGACAGGAAGGTTGCTTAATTAAGGGACAGAAATGGGCTTGTGTTTGGAAAGTAAATATCAAAAATGACATAGATTTACTTGGCTCACTGAAGCAGGAAGAGGAGAGGGCTGGAAGAGATGCCCTTCAACCTTCTCCAGCCCGGCATGCTGAAGTTTTATTTGGATGGCAATGCTCATAATCCATAAGTACAGGTAAATCCTCATCTTATAGCAGTTCCCCATGGACTTTGCTCATCAGGAGGTCGCAAAATGGGAATCACATGACTTCGAGAAACAGCAGCGGTCATAACGATGAACCGGCGGCCAAGCATCTGAATCACATGATCGCGAGGAAGCTACAAAGGTTGTAACTGTGAAAAACGGTCGTAAGTCCCTTTTTCCCCAGTGCCGACGTAACTTTGAATGGTCACTAAATGAACTGTTGTAAATCAAGGACTATGTGCAAGTTGACAGACTACCTGTATTTATTGCATTTGGAACCTTCCTAACTAGCTTCCAACAAGCAGAGCCATTGTAGGAAGCTGGGTTCACTTAATCTGCACTGATATATTTTTTTAAAAAGGTTGCAAAATCAGTTGTGACTCACTTAACAACCATCTTGCTTAGGAATGGAAATTCTAGTCCCAATTGTGATTGTAAATCAAGAACAACAAGAAGAAGGACCACGAGGCCAAAACTTGATTCCACACAGATGTCTCTTCGGTGATATTTTGCTATAGTGCTGAGATCTCTGCAAGAGAAATCCAACTACTGTTGACAGCAAAGACAATAGGGGATAACTAGAGTCACGTTTTTGACTGTCTGGGGCATGAAGCCTCCCTCTTAATCCCCTGTTCACATTGTACCTGTCAGATGAAATCAACTTTGCCAGCATCTGAGCACTGTGAGCTGGTAATTCAGTTTTCCTGCCTTGAACAACTTCCTACCTGTACTGTGATTCAGAGGAGTTTGAAGATTACTATACAGTTGAAATCAGAGGTTTTTCTTTAGGGGATTGATGGACATAGCTGGGAAAAAAAAGTCACACTTTTTATTGATTGACTGATTGATCGATAATATCTCACTGTTCGAGGCGACGCTAGTTTTATACATGACAACTGCAGCGAGGTTATTATACACACAAAAATGAAATGACTCAACAATTACTCACCACGGTGGAATGGTTGGTGAAGAGGAAGAGATTTGCAGAGAAGGCTAAATTGGCTTCTTTGATCAGAGAAAAAGACAGTGTCAATATTTATTGTGGACTTGAAATCCCTTAGAAATCTTTTGCTTGAAACAGAAAGAAATAAACTTATGATTTATGGTTTTGAATCTATATACTACTAAAACAGGGACATGGTGGCTCAGGGGCTAAGACGCTGAGCTTGTTGATTGAAAGGTCGTCAGTTCAGTGGTTCGAATCCCTAGTGCCGTGTATCAGAGTGAGCTCCCGTTCCTTGTCCCAGCTTCTGCCAACCTAGCCGTTCGAAAGCACGTAAAAAATGCAAGTAGAAAAATAGGGACCATCTTTGGTGGGAAGGAACAGCGTTCCGTGCACCTTTGGCATTGAGTCATGCCAGCCACATGACCACGGAGACGTCTTTGGACAGTGCTGGCTCTCTGGCTTTGAAACGGAGATGAGCACCGCCCCCTAGAGTCAGGAACGACTAGCACATATGTCCGAGGGGAACCTTTACCTTTTACTACTAAAACTGTCTTGACTATTTAGTTAGCTCAAACGATGCATCCTATTGTTGAAGTTTTTGAATCAAACTACCTCAAATCCGCTTACTTAAAAAATGCATACAAAGTCGGGAACTCATTACTCCCATGGAATTGAAATTTCAAGGGTCTTCAGGCCAGCTGTATTCATAAACCCGTGGCTGTGACGATGCCTCCATGGTCAGCTGTCGTCACGTGATCAGGATTTCTGACATTCCCTGCCAGTTTCCCACAAACAAAGTCAATGTTTTTTTCTTTTTTCTTTTTTTGCCCAGCCACGGCCAGTTTGTTTATCTGTTTAGGTCAGTAAATATTTACCAAAGGATGAACCATCAAACATTATCTAGTAGATGATAGAAAGAAGAGAGTTAATTTGTAACCACAGGATAAGATGCAAATTTATAATTGTACTTATCGCTGCCAAAATTTAGTAGCTAACCGTGTGCAGCAGCTGCCAAATACTGTGGCTAAAACATGCGAAGAACAGTTACAGAAATTGGGTGTGTCTAACCTAATGAAAAGAAGGACTTAGGGGAGACATGATAGCCGTCTTCCAATATTTGAGGGGCTCCCAAAGGTGCTTTTTCAGGAGGCAACTGGACTTCCTTGTTTTTTTTCTTTTGAAGACGTTTCGCTTCTCCTCCAGGAAGCTTCTTCAGCTCTGAGAGGATAGTGGGGAATGGAAGGATTTGTATTCAAATGACAGCTTGTCATTTGATATAAATCCTTCCATTCCCATCACGGGTATAGGGTCTCCTGCTTGAAGAGGGTTGGACTAGAAGACCTCCAAGGTCCCTTCCGACTCTTATTATTCCACATTCGATTTCTTAGTATCGTTTTTCTTCCTTTTCTATTTTATTTTAAACCCCCCCCACACACACACACTTTCTTGCACTTTTAGCTTTTTCTTTGGTTTCTCCTTTCTCCTTTTATCTGAGTTGGTATTAGTTTTTTTTTTTAATCTTCTTTTTAAATTAGCTTTAATAACACCCCCTCTGAGATTTCCCCACCTGTTGGAAGTTGAGTGAATGAACCTTGACTTCGAAGGAGCCCTGAAGGAATACAAGAGAAGAATCCAAACAAATAAAGCCACATGGTTATTTAAACATTTCCTGTCTTCCAAGAGGCCTTGGGTTTTTACAGTAGCTTGGCAGGAACCTTAGAGATCCTTGGCTGAAAGCTGTTCAAGAGTGAGACTTTCTTCCCAGCCTTTGATGGTCTGAGTTGGATGGAGGCAGTGTTTTGATTTCTTCCAAGTGGCAAGCTCTTCTCCTTTGGTTCTATCTCATGGCAATGCATAGATAGAAGGTGAAGTCATCCAGAACCGGCCACGGCAACAGTACAAGCAAGGACTTGAACTCCTGCCCAGCTCTTCTGCTCTCTCTTTTTTTTCTTTCTTTCTTTCTTCAAGATTGGCTGTAGGAGTCACACCAGCACCTTTGAACTCCCTGCATGGAGCCAAGTTTCTTGGCAAAGCCTGCAGTGAAGTCTGCGGAATGGCAGGAAGTGAGATTAACCCCAAGGAACGTGTGCTATAAAAAGATCTCGGGAGTAGCTTAAGCCAAAGAAAGCTGCATTTCAGTGTGGGAAGCTACTCCCATCTGTCTGATCTTCAGAGAGTTTTGAGTTTGTGATGGTGACTTCTCTCTCTCTTTTTTTTTTTTTGGTCTTTTCTTTTTGGAGGCCCTGCAGTAAAGTAAGCCTGAGTGATTTGGTATGGACAAGGTAGCTCTTTACCAATGGTAATTTAGTATTTAATGACCACGGGCCTCACAGTTTAAGGATTGATATTATAGTTGGGCCATGCTGTGTTTTGCTCGTGGGCAACAGATTGGATGCCAAATTGTGATTTTAACATAGATTTTTTTTTCATCAGTCGTTTATTATTTTGTTCTAGATTTTTAAACTGGATATTCCTTGAGTGTTTTTAACTTGCTCAGGTCTCTGGCCTTTGATTGTTATAGACATTGACTCGATTTACTAATGGTTAGTCTCAAAGGTGCTTTTTTCAAAAGGCAACTGGATTTTTTTTCCTTGAGGAAGAAGCAGCAAATGTTTTGCTTCTCATCCAAGAAGCTTCACAGTTCTGATGGGAGTCTCAACTGTCAATACCTATCCGTCCATCTCTCCACCATCAGAACTGATGAAGCTTCTTGGATGCGAAGTGAAATGTTTTAGAGTAGAGTAGAGTAGAGTAGAGTAGAGTAGAGTAGAGTAGAGTA
>WNWU01000101.1:1436601-1478373 GCA_012654045.1 Ptyas mucosa
CCCCTCCCCCTTCCTCCTCCCTCCCTCCCTTCCTATCTCCTCTCTCCCTCCCTCCCTCCCTCCCTCCTTCCTTCCTTTCTAATTTGTATGCCATCCACCTCATCAAAGGTACCTGTTGCCACCTTACAGATATCCCCACCCCCCCAAAAAAAAATTATTTAACACTTCTGCAGAGTTCAGGTTCCCTCCAAGTCATTTCTTGAACTACTTGATGTGTGAATGATGCTCCTTTCATTGTAGCCGGATTCATGTTTGGAGCCCAAGTTCCCTAGGAGTACATTGGATAATTGGGTCCTAATTTTATAAGAAAGTCTCCTGTTTTTGGGGGGGGTTTTTTGTATTTTAAAATTCTTGATTCTTACATTCCTCCTCTGCCCTTTTATTCCAGCTTGGTTCCAATGCTCTTGTTTTCTTCTTTCTCCCTCTCCAAAATTCATCCACTCTAGGCTGCAAAGATGAGTTGGGCATGCAGACAAGAGCGATTGCAGACACCCAGCTTACATCATCATCGATGTATTACGGCTTCTTGGGCGTGCAGCGCTGGGGCCCTGAACTTGCTCGCCTCCACAACAGAGGAGTTGTGAACGCCTGGACAGCCAGCAGCTATGACAAAAAGCCTTGGATTCAGGTATAGGTGCAAAAGGAAGCCTCTGTTCCAGGAGGCAAGAAGGGTGTCAGGGGCTGAAAACGTCTTTGGGGCTGACAAAGGGGAATGGAAAAGTGTGGCCATTATCTGTAGCGGCACAGTGGTTAGAAGTCAGTATTGCAGGTTAACTCTGCCCACTGCCAGCAGTTCAATCCTGACCGCCTCAAGTTGACGCAGCCTTCCATCCTTCTGAGGTGGGTAAAATGAGGACCCAGATTGTTGGGGGCAATAAGCTGACTCTGTAAACCGCTTAGACAGGGCTGTAAAGCACTGTGAAGCAGTATATAAGTAAGTGCTATTGTTAAGTGGGAAGGGAGGGAGGGAGGGAGGGAGGGAGGGAGGAAGGAAGGAAGGAAGGAAGGAAGGAAGATCCATGGTGGCGCAGTGGTTACAATGCAGCATTGCAGGCTAACTCTGCCGACTGCCAGCAGTTCGATCCTGACCGCCTCAAGTTGACTCAGCCTTCCATCCTTCAGAGGTTGGTAAAATGAGGACCCAGATTGTTGGGGGCAAGAGGCTGACTCTGTAAACTGCTTAAAGAGAGCTGTAAATCACTGTGAAGGGGTGTATAACTCTAAGTGCTATTGGTGTTGCTGTTACCACTGTATGAATTGGCTTCAGAGCTGAGTGGCTGTTGATGGTTATGACATGACACAGTGAGCTCTTCACCCAACCTGCAGCTGAGACATGCAACAGTTAGCAGAGGGTGTTTATGGAGATTTCCATTCATCTAGGTCAGGGGTCTCCAACCTTGGCAACTTTAAGACTTGTGGACTTCAACTCCCAGAGTTCCTCAGGACCCCAAGTCGTAAAGTTGCCAAGGTGGGAGAGCCCTGAACTAGGTCATGGTTGTCCCAAAGGTGCTTTCCCTCCACCCCCTTCAAGAGGCAACTGGACTTTCTTGTTCTTCTTTGAGGATGTTTCGCTTCTCATCCAAGAAGCTCTGACTGGATGGTGGAGAATGGAAAGTAGTCATCTGCATTCTTTTAGAGAGTGAAGGGAGGAGGGAGGGAGGCCACCTGGAGATTTATCTGTGTCCTCAGGGTCACCTGAACGATGCAAATGGATGAGGAGCCTTCTTGGAACTGTTGAAAGGACTGTGTTGTAGACTGGAGATACATCACAGTCGTATCTCTCCCCCTCTGTTGAGAGAGGGCTGTTCAATTTTTGACACAGATGGCCTCCTTGACCCCCCTCTTTCAAACCAGCGGTCCTCTCCGTCCAAAATGTGGACTTCGATATCTTCAAAAGAGTGGCCTCTGTCTTTGAAATGGAGATGGACTGCTGAATCTTGTCCTGATGGATTTGTTCTCCTATGTTGTGCCACGCATTTATGAAGTCAACTAGGTGTTGTTACAAAGGGACAAACAAAGGGATGCAGTGGTTCGGTGGCTAAGACGCTGAGCTTGTCGATCAAAAGATGGGCAGTTCAGCGGTTCGAATCCCTAGTGCTGCATAATGGGGTGAGCTCCCGTTACTTGTCCCAGCTTCTGCCAACCTAGCAGTTTGAAAGCACGTAAAAAATGCAAGTAGAAAAATAGGGACCACCTTTGGTGGGAAGGTAACAGCGTTCCATGCACCTTTGGCATTTAGTCATGCTGGCCACATGACCACGGAGACGTCTTCGGACAGCGCTGGCTCTTCAGCTTTGAAATGGAGATGAGCACCGCCCCCTAGAGTCAGGAACGACTAGCAGATATGTGCGAGGGGAACCTTTACCTTTACTTTTAGGTGTTGTTAGATTGCAGCTCCTTTATCTTTTTAGTTGGACAAGCCTACTAAGGCTGATGGAGTTAAAGAACATCTGGAGAAGTTACATGTGCCTGCCAAGATTAAACTTCTTTTTATGCTTCCTTTGATATCACAAAAACTTTCTTTAAAACATAAACATACTGTCAGAATTTGCTGGTGGTGATGTGAGAGATCTGAGGAAGGAAAGGTAAACTTCTCTCTTGTTAAGCTTCCTTATAATCCTACCTCTTTTTTATGTTAGCCAATTTTATTAGTTTCAGAAAGAAATAAAATACAAAATGGCAGGAAAAGAAGGGAGGGAATCAAAGGGAATAAGCAGTTAGAAAGGACAAGGAAAAAAATGAAAAAAAGAAATACAAAAAGAGTGACTTACAACATTCTTCAGGACAGATCCAACTATATGATAAAATAACCTCTTAATCTACGTTGAAACAGAAACACAAAACGATAATATAAAAAGTATACAAAGTTAACATCTCTTGTTCACAGTGAGATAGGAAACAAAACATTTTTAAAAACAATAACAACAATAAAGCTTGCGTTGATCCTTTGTGCTTGGTGTGGGAATTGTTACAGAATTTTTCATTTTCTGGTGATAAGTTCATACTGTAAGTGTTACTTTTAATTTCTTGGCTTTCTTTTTTAAAAAAAACAAACAGATCCATGCCTTGGGGAGATTACAATTTAAACTTTTCTTATGAAAATTACTGTGTTGAGCTAATTAACTTGAAACTGAGTTCACATATGCAGAACAGATTTAAAGAATAATGTAATTTCAGAACAGTCTGACTTTTGACACAGGATCAAATACTCGGTTCTGGCTGTTTTCGTTTGCTTTTTGATTTGCTGTTTTCATTTAAGTCCCCAGCCAATTTGATTCATTCTGCCTCTTTTAAAACTCCTTTTTTTTTTTTATTCCATGCAGGTCAATCTGTTGAAAACGATGTTCCTCTCTGGGATTGTTACTCAAGGGGCAGGCCGTGGAGGATTCTCAGAGTATGTCCAGACTTACAAAGTTTCCTACAGTCTAGATGGACGAGTATTTCAATTCTATAAAGATGAGAACCATCAGGAAAAGGCAAGTAAGAGAGAGAGTGGCTGAAGGTGAAAGAAGGAAAGAATAACGAAGGGATTATTTTAAACTACGCTTATGATACGTAGAAGGGACGCGGTAGCTCAGTAGCTAAGACACTGAGCTTGTCGATCGAAAGGTTGGCAGTTCAGCGGTTCGAATTCCTAGTGCCGCATAATGGGGTGAGCTCCTGTTAATTAGTCCCAGCTTCTGCCAACCTAGCAGTTCGAAAGCACGTAAAAAATGCAAATAGAAAAATAGGGACCACCTTTGATGGGAAGGTAACAGCGTTCCGTGCACCTTTGGCGTTGAGTCATGCTGGCCACATGACCACAGAGACATCTTCAGACAGCGCTGGCTCTTCGGCTTTGAAACAGAGATGAGCACCACCCCCTAGATTCGGGAACAGCTAGCACATATGTGCGAAGGGAACCTTTACCTATGATATGCAAGCATTTTGCAATGATCAGTTTTGCTTTGTTTATATCGCAATGTTATCCTTTCAAGAGCATAAAAGTGGACAACAAAAGCATTTTCAAGTGTTCTACAGAAGGGAGATCTTTGGCTTCCTTTAATGCTTCATTAATTCTTCCCTTAATTCTTCTTCCTTTTAAAAGCAAAAGCCTAAAGCTTTCACATAAAGAGGGATATCTCTTTTCCCCTCCCTTTCCCTTCTCTTCCTGTTTCCTTCCTTCCTTTCTCCCTCCCTCTGTCTCTCCTCCACTCCACTCCTCTTTTCTTTCTGTTTTTCCTTCCTTCCTTCCTTCCTCCCTCCCTCCCTCCCTCCCTCCCTCCTTCCCTTCCCTTCCCTTCCCTTCCCTTCCCTTCCCTTCCCTTCCCTTCCCTTCCCTTCCCTTCCCTTCCCTTCCCTTCCCTCCCTCCTTCCCTTTCTGTCTTTCACACACAAAAAAGTTTCCCATCAGGAAAACGTATGAGTTACATGTGTAAAGTAGTGTGATTTGCATTTGACTGGCAATTTATCTGAGTGATGGTGTAAATTGTTGTAAGATATATAGAAATTCTTTCTATAGTATGAAATATTATAAACATACATGGGGACAAAATGTTCTGTGATTTTTTTTTTTCCAGAGCCCTGGAGGGTCAGGGTTTTTGGCGGTGGGTGGGTGGGTGCCTTTGAGTTAGTGTTAATTCCTGGCCACTGGCTGGATTACAATAGTAGTATCTGCAGTTTTCCTGGCAAGATTTTGGAAGTGGTTCGCCGTTGCTCGCTTCCCAGGCTGGTGGGAAGGACTGGCCCAAAGTTACCCCACAAGTTTTGGGTTTAAGTTGGGCCTAGAACTCACGGTCTCCCAGTTTCTAGGCTGGCACCTTAACCACTACACCATAATTTTCTCTTGTACAGAAAATTATATGTTAGGTAATATTGTAAACAAACAGGAGCAAAATTTTCCACGGTTATTTTTTTTAAAAGCCTTGGGGATATGAGGGGTGTATGTGGGGGGGGGGTTGCGAATGACTTAGTATCTGCATTACTAGAATTCCATTCCTATAGACTGACTTTCTAGCACCTTGCCCTCCCCTATACTTAACTCTAATTATATTTAATTTTCACCCTGCTCCAGATGGGCCGGTAGCACTCAGTTTATAGCTTGAGGGTATTTGAAGAGCTTCAGCTGGTGTTAAATATTTGGAAATCCAGCACCTCTGAATTTTTTTTATTATTATTATTATTTTTTGCAAGCCTCGGCTAGCAAGATAATCAGAAGCACATTTCTCTGCAAGCATCATTGACTTTGTCAGTTCCTCTTGGGCTTCCTTTCTCTTCTCTCTGCTCTCCCCCCCATCCCATCCCTCTGCCCCATTGAAGTTCTTCTTACCTTGTAGGGGGGGGGGGAAGGCACAAGGCACCTTTGAGTGTGTTAGTTCCAGTATTAACTTGAGGCATGTGGGGTGTAGCCTCTAAAAGCTGAATGCTGACTTGACCTCATTCTTTAAAAAAAAAAAAAAAGGCTATGTAAGTTACTGTCCCAAGTCCCAGCATTAATGAGCAGTCAGAACTGGTGAAACTGTTAGAAAACGTTGTCATCTTTTTCTAACAGTGTCGGCTGGCGGCCCCCAGGGGGAGAGCCTTCTCTGTGGGGGCACCTACCATCTGGAACGAGCTCCCCACGGAGATACGGAACATCCCGGACCTGCGCGCTTTCCGCCGGGCCCTTAAAACGTTCTTTTTCCAGCAGGCTGGCCTGGCCTAACCTCTTTTAAATTGTTTTAAATTTTAAATTGGGTTTTAAAATTGTGGTTTTAAATTGTTTTTTTGGGCCACAGTATTTAATATTTTTAAGTGTTTTTAGTATTTGTATTACATGTATTTTATCTTGGCTGTTCACCGCCCTGAGTCCCTCGGGAGTAGGGCGGTATATAAATTTAATTAATAACAACAACAACAACAACAACAACCTGAATTTCTCAGCATCATGTTTACTCAGGACCAGCGCTGGGCTGCTGGGGGTTCGCAGGGGTTCGGGAGAACCTCTAGCTAAGAATCTGTGCAGTTTGGAGGAACCCCAAATCCCACTCCTGTCTGGCCCCGCCCACCCCTCCCCTCCCCTCCCAGGAGTCCCCACACGGCCCATTTTGGATGCAGGTAAGTGCAGAGCGCGCATGGAGGCTCAGGAGGACGAAAAACAGGCCTACCGGAAATTCAGGAACATGGACCGTTTCCAGCCTCCAGAGAGCCTCCGGAGCCTGGGGAGGCCGTTTTTGCCCTCCTGGAGGCTTGAGAAAAGCCTCTGGAGTCTGGGGAGGGCAAAAATACACCCCCCCCCCCCCGGGGGGGGGGGGGCCCCAGGGGCATACCCCCCATGGCCCCGCCCCCCCCCCCCCAGCAACTGGGCAGAGAACCCATTGTTAAAATTTTTGAAGCCCACCCCTGCTCAGGACTAAGTTTTACTAACTCAACCAAAGTTTGTTGATCTGGTTAAATTAACCAAGCTGTTGCATCCGTGCTCTCTTATTCAATATTACAAAGAAAAGTCTTTTTTTTTTCTTGAACTCAATGCTAAAAATACTAAAATCCCACATGCTGTAACTGGGTTTAACTAGTTTTTATTTTATTTATTACATTTATATGCCGCCCCATCTCACTATCCCACTGGACAGCTTACATGGCAATAAAAACATAAATATAAAAACAATTAAAATCACAGGAGTTTAATAAGGACTAAAAACCAAGAGAGCATGAGCGGTTTTGCTTAGCTTCGTATAATTTGACTTGCTTTTCACCAACATTTCACAAAAGGTATTAATTTGGACCAAAGGGACAAAAGCAGGATGGGCGCAGAAGCTTCTGTTATTAATGGATTGAATGTATATAAAAGGGTATATCGTATCTTTTAATGTGGAATATAACAAATGAATATTGTTTTACCTTGATTCATCTGCCAGTTACAGGGGTGGCGCGGTGGCCTAGAGGTGGAGCTCTCGCCTCACAATCAAGAGGCTGTGAGTTCAATTCTAGGTAGCAGCAGATATATTTCTCTCTCTGGGCGCCCTATCTGCTACGAACTCTGCATAGGCGTCAGGAAGGGCATCCGGCCAGTAAACACTCAGCTCCAGTCAGTCACCCCGATTCTACCCCGATGCAAAGGATTACAGGATCATTAAAATCTGTCAGTTACAGGCTTTTATTTCTCTTCATTAACCAGTTGCAAAGCTTAATGTTCTTTAGTTCATCAATTATAGGGATTATCTTTCCTTATTTTTAAGCAGTAATATATAATAGTATCATTGTTGAATTGTATTATCCTACGCATGCAGCTTACCTTAGTACAATGCAATCTTTATTTTGCTCAGTGATCCATGCGCAATAAGATAGAAAAGCTTATGAGAACAAATAAATATAGATCAATCGGGGATATTAGTACTTGATGTGTCTTAAATTCTGCCACAGGACATTTGCCTATGGTGTTGTCATTAGGATCAGAAGGTAAATACTTTGTACACCAAAGATCTGTCCATCCGGAATATTGTTGTAAGATTTACAAAACGATCGAGTGCCTTGTATTCCTGTAAACGTTACAACAGTATGTGAATGACGGTTTTGATTTCTCTTGAATTGCATGGACAAGTTTGTTTAAGTAAAGACGGTATTGAGTATCTGTTCTGCAAGAAAAGTAGGTAGCAAGGTGTTATGCTGTGTCCAAAAGAAACCCTGTTCAACTTAGGAAAAGTGGGAGATGTTAGATATTTGATTAGCATACAGTAAGTGGCCAAAATTGTAGAAACCTTTTGGGAAAAGTGTATTTTTAAGGTTTGATGGCTAGTAACACCACTTTTTCTTTTGGAGTTTCAAGATCATCATATTCCACTGCTAGAATGGCCTGGGAATAGCCCAGACCTTCACCCAATTGAAAAATCTATGGAGCCGACTAAAGAAACTTGCTAGTCAGAAGCAACTCAGCAATAAAACCCAGTTAATAGAAGCAATCCTTCAATTTTGGTTTCACATTAGAACAGCTGCAGAACTAAAAGACTTGGTTCACTCCACGGGAAGACGTTATAAGGCCGTAATTCATGCTAAAGGTTACCCAACGAAGTATTAACTGAGGTGATCATTTTTGTATATCTCGTTTTTTCTACGTGTTTCATTTTTCTTCTTTATACTGCAACTGCTATTCTAATAGCAAATCCTTCCTAAAAGTTATTGCAGTACATTCTTGATTAAATTATCTTTCCATAGATATAGAATTTTATGGTACTACTCCCCAAAAAAGTGGTGTTATTAGCTACTTTTAGAAAATACACTTTTCCCAAAAGGTTTCCACAATTTTGGCCACTACTATAGATGCCAACTTCTGTTATACACAAAATCTGAGTTCATTTTAGGTTTGAAAAGCTAGTTGGGGTAGGAGGAACTGGCTCCCCCTTTCGGTGAAAAAAAATAAAGGTTGTTGCCAGCAGTGCTGCTTAGAAAATGTCATTCTGATGCTCTTCCAAGAATCCTTGTTATCCAAAAGCACTCGGAGATGTTTCAAAATATGGATCTGCTCAATCTTGTTAGCCTGTAAGATCCAGGTTCTTAGTTTAGCTCTCTTCTCAACCCCCTCCCTCATATTTTTTTGATATATTATAATCAAGGGTTGGTTTTGCTTGCTGTAGAGCAGGGATGTCAGACTCGATTTCATTGAGGGCCGCATCAGAGTTACGTTTGACGTCGGGGGCCTGGTGGGCGTGGCCATGGTGGGCGTGGCCAGGTCGACATCACTCGTGTCAGGGGCGCCAGTGAAAATGGGCTCCCAAGCTCCGTTTTCACTGGCAGAGGATTGCAGGAGTCCGTCGTAGCTGAAAATGGCGGCCCTCCGGAGCTCTGTTTTCACTGACAGAGGGTTGCAGGCAGTGGTGGGATTCAAATAATTTAACAACTGGTTCTCTGCCCTAATGATTTCTTCCAACAACCAGTTCATCAAACTGTTCAGAAAGTTAACAACTGGTTCTCCCGAGGTGGTGCGAACTGGCTGAATCCCACCACTGGTTGCAGGAGGCCATCGTAGCTGAAAATGGCGGCCCTCCCGAGCTCCGTTTTCACTGGCAGAGGCATAGTGGGCCAGTCCTTCTCTGTTTCCAGGGCAACCCTGTGGGCCAGATCTAAGAACCCCGTGGGCCAGATCTGGCCCATGGCCTTTTAGTTTGACACCCCTGCTGTAGAGGATAATAGCTTCCATGGTTTTTTTTGGGAGTCCAATTGGGCTTTAGGAACTTAAATTAGTCTGCATCTCCGTAGGTCAACCCATGTTCCTGTCATACTTATTCTTCAAAGTTGACTTAAAAGTATAAGTGGTTCAAGACAAATTATATGTGTATCCAAAAAGGGATTCACGTTCTCATATCCGTAACCGAAGCTCCATAACCCAGCCTTTATGCTATTATTGTACAAGTACCCCGTTTCCCCGAAAATAAGAGCCAACCGGAAAATAAGTCCTAATATGATTTTTCAGGATGCTTGTAATATAAGCTCTACCCCCAAAATAAGCCCAGTTAAGATTGTCAGCCAGATGGGTGCATTTAGTACCATATTTCCCCCCCCAAAAAATAAGACCTAACCAGAAAATAAGTCCTAATGCATCCTTTGGAGCAAAAATTAATATAAGACCCGGTCTTATTTTAGGGGAAAACACGGTATATATGGCAAAACTGTGTCTCCAGGGCTGGATAGCCTTGGAAAGGGATTCACATTCCTACTCTTAAGATACTCTTCGTTTTGCATCTTTTCCTTCCTGCAGATTTTCTCGGGCAATCAAGACAAACATACCCCAGCGACCAACATGTTTAATTCTCCAATCGTCGCCCAGTATTTCCGAATCCACCCAGGGACATGCTATCGTGGCTGCACGATGCGGTTTGAACTGATTGGCTGTGAAATGAATGGTAAATGCTTCCCATTGGTCTAATGAATTTGGGTGGAGGCGCACAATCTCCCATGGATAATTGGGCAACGGGGGCTCTGGCGCCTTCAGATAGTTTTCTGGTTCTTCTTCTTCTTCTTCTTTTTATTATTCTTATTCTTATTCTTATTCTTATTCTTATTCTTATTCTTATTAAATTTATATTCTGCCCTTCTCCCAAAGGACTTGGGGTGGTGTACAGCCAGTTAAAAACACAAAGTACAAACAGTAATTTAAAAATAATTAAAAGTATGAAATAATTTCGCCCCAAATTTAAAAGCCAAAAGTTAAAACACCCAATCTAATATCAATTCACATTGATAGCCCTGCCTGACGGAACAGCAGAGTCTTAAGGGCACAGCGAAACACACGGAGGTCGGAGATCTTGTGTATTTCCGGGGGCAATTTGTTCCACAGGGCAGGAGCTCCCACAGAGAAGGCCCTTCCCCTGGGTGTCGCCAGCCGACATAACTTGGCTGATGGCACCCTGAGGAGTCCCTCTCTGTGGGAGCGAACTGGCCGGTGGGAGGCTACTGGTGGCAGGAGTCGGTCTCGAAGGTATCCAGGTCCTATGCCATGGAGCGCTTTAAAGGTGGTAACCAACACCTTGAATCACACCCGGAAGACCACCGGGAGCCAGTGCAGCTCGTGCAGGATAGGTGTCACATGGGCACAACAAGTCGCACCCATAACCACCTGCGCGGCCGCATTCTGGACCAGTTGGAGCTTCCAAGTGCTCTTCAAGGGGAGCCCCATGTAGAGAGCATTACAGTAGTCCAGCCAGGAGGTGACAAGGGCGTGAGTGACCATGCGTAAGGCGTCCCGGTCCAAAAAGGGACGCAACTGGCGGATCAGGCGAACCTGATAAAAAGCCCCTCTGGCCACGGCCGTCGACATCCTTTTACTTAACTGGGGACTGAGCAGAGGAAAGCTAGAACAATTAATCCGTGAAACAACTTGCCTCCAGGAGTTGCGAATGCTCCAACACTGGAAGGTTTTAAGAAGAGGTTGGATGACCATTTGTCTGAAGTGGTGTAGGGTTTCCTGCCTAAGCAGGGGGGTGGACTAGAAGACCTCCAAGGTCTCTTCCAACTCTGTTATTCTAAATGCTAACCTGAAAGCATCCTCTATCTGCATCAGTGATCATCGAGACACCCTCTGGTGGTGGTTTCTATCTAAATGTCTGTTGTTGCTTTTAAAAATTGATCTTCCTTTTCAGGGGGGAGAGGGGTTCCTTAAAGGCACCATCCTTGGGAGAGTCTTCTTCCTTCCAAACTCTTGCCTTTCACTATGTCTATAAATCGTTGTGTTACAGTGTATTTCAACACGGCAGGTTGCTCGGATCCACTGGGCATGAAGTCCCATCACATCTCTGACCGGCAGATCACAGCCTCCAGCGTGTACAAGACTTGGGGCATAAGTAGGATGTCTTGGCACCCTTACTACGCCCGCCTTGATAACACTGGGAAATCCAATGCCTGGACTGCCCTCACCAACAAGGCAGGCGAGTGGCTTCAGGTATGTCCTTGCCAGAGGGGGGATCAAAGCTGGCGTGAGAAAATTAGAAAATTAATAATGAAAGAAGATCCACAAACTGGAAATAAATACAGGTTCAAAGATATACATAAGAACATACATTGCAAGCAATAGTATTATTGGACTGTACGCAACTGTAAATCAAAACACATAGAGGTTTTTAAGAAGAGCCCGGACAGTCACTTGTCTGAAAGAGTATTCTGCTTGAGCAGGGGGTTGGACTAGAAGGCCTCCAAGGTGTCTTCCAGCTCTATTTTGATCGATCGATTTACTTCTACCGGTGGAACTATTATGCTTGTTTTCTGCAGATTGATCTTCAGAAATTGAAAAAAGTGTCTGGGATCGTAACGCAGGGAGCACGAGATTTTGGGCACATTCAATATGTAGCAGCCTACAAAGTAGCCTACAGCAATGATGGGAAAACCTGGACTTTCTACCGCGACAACGGGGCAAACAGCATCAAGGTAGAATTGGGCAAAATCTTTTTGTGGGATTGGGAGTCAGTGCAGGGTCTATCCATCCATCCATCCATCCATCCATCCATCCATCCATCCATTCATTCATCATTCATTCATCCATTCATTGATCATTCATTCATTCATTCCACACAGGCTCAGAACAGAGACAAAACCGTCTCTGCAGAACAGTTGACAAAACCATTAACAAAAACTTTGGTTAAAGTTATAATGTTCCCAACAGATATAAAGAAATGAAAAGAACTGATATCTAAGATACAACAACACCAGGATATTGTTAATTCATTCATAATCCAACTGTTCTCCACAGCACATTTTCTATATGTCATGGAGTAGTTCTTAGACTGTTCCATTAATGCTTGTCCTGAAATGTTTCCTCTAGTTTCTCCAAAATTTTATTCCTCTGTGAAAGAGAGGGAAGGAGGATAGAAGGACAGAGGGAGGGAGAGAAGGAAGGAGGGAGGGAGGGAGGGAGGAAGGAAACAAAAGTTATGAAATAGGACTTCCAGCTTTTTTTTAAAGAAATAATTGCAATGATACTGAGTCCTCTCTTTCAAATCATTAGCATTTTCTCCCCCCCCCCCCCCCGTTTTGTTTGATGAAGAAGTTTTTATGACTTCTCTCTTACGGCGTATTATGAAATTTTGGGAATCTTTCTTCTGCCGTGGCTTGGTTGGTTTGTAAGTTTTCCTTTTGAAAAAAATAAAATACACGACAAAATATAATTCTCCCAGGATGTCCCAAAGATGCTTTTCCAAAAAGGCAACTGGCCTTGCTTTGTTTTTCCTTGAAGACATTTCGTTTCTCAACCAAGAAGCTTCTTTCATCCTGAACTGTCAGAACTGAGTGAGAAGCGAAAACGTCTCCAAGGAAAAACAAAGCAAGGCTAGTTGCATTTTGAAAAAAAAAGCACCTTTGGGATACCAAACCAGGGGTGATATCCAGCAGGTTCTGACAGGTTCTGGAGAACCCGTAGCGGAAATTTTGAGTAGTTCCGAGAACCGGCAAATACCACCTCTGGCTGGTCCCAGAGTGGGGTGGGAATGGAGATTTTGCAATATCCTTCCCCTGGAGTGGGGAGAGAATGGAGATTTTACAGTATCCTTCCCCTGGAGTGGGGAGGGAATGGAGATTTTACAGTATCCTTCCCCTGCCATGCCCACCAAGCCATGCCCACAGAACCTGGAGGGAAAAATTATGAATTTCACCCCTGGGACACCCATGACCTGGATGACTGAGAATCTCCATAGACTGTGTTCTTGCCCTTTAGCATTGAAGTGCCAGTGTTTTTATTGTCACACCAGGTGGCAGCACTTAATCTAAAAATAGCTAAACAGGATCAGATCTACTTAGTACTATGAAGGAAAGTAGACTATCAGGAAATCCAAAGGCGGTAAACTAGATGGGGAGAGTTTTAAAAACATCCCGAAAGAAGCCAGTAACTAATTATTTCTACAGAGTTCCCAAGGAAGCAACAGAGTCACTTGGAGTTAAATATAATTTGAAGAGACTTGACTTTTATTAACATTTCCTTTTTTTTTCTTTTCTTTTTTTTTATTGGTGTTGCTTGCCTAATTGCCTGTGGTTTCCCTTGCTAAATATATCTGGAGTCAGTCTAGGAATATAAGGCATCATAAGAACAAGTAAAATGTCTCCCCTAGGCAGCAGAAACGTGTTTCTAGCTTGGACTTTTTCTCCCCACTTTCCCAGACGAATTTAAATTGGTTCTCTCCATCTGCATATTCCGGTAGCCCTCGACTTATGACCACAATTATTACTTTATAGAATTCTTTGTTGGCCAAGTGTGATTGGACACACAAGGAATTTGTCTTTGGTGCATACGCTCTTAGTGTAAAAAGAAAAGATACATTCGTCTAGAATCATAAGGTACAACACTTAATGATAGTCATAGGATACAAATAAGCAATCAAATCATACTTGGAAACCATCAATATAAATCGTAAGGCTACAGCAACAAGTTACAGTCATACAGTCGTAAGTGGGAGGAGATGGGTGATAGGAACGATGAGAAGATTAATAGTAATAGTAATGTAGACTTAGTCAATGTTGAGAGAATTATTTGTTTAGCAGAGTGATGGCGTTCGGGAAAAAATGTTCTTGTGTCTATTTGTTCTGGTGTGCAGTGCTCTCAGTGTATGTAAGGAGAATAAAATACATTCATCAAGAATAAAAAGTTACAACACTTAGTGATAGTCAAGGTTACTAATAAGCTATCAAATCATACTAGGAAACAAATAAAAACAATATAAATTGAAAGATACAAGCAAAATGGTTATAAGTGGGAAGAGATAGATACCAGTAAGGAAGAGAGTAATAGTAGTGCAGACTTAGTGAATAGTTTGACAGTGTTGAAGGAATTATTTCTTTAGCAGAGTGAAGGCGTTCGGGGAAAAACTGTCCTTGTGTCTAGTTGTTCTGGTGTGCAGTGCTCTATAGCGTCGTTTTGAGGGTAGGAGTTGAAACAGTTTATGTCCAGGATGTGAGGGGTCTGTAGATATTTTCACAGCCCTCTTTTTGACTCGTACAGTATACAGGTCCTCAATGGAAGGCAGGTTGGTAGTCATTGTTTTTTCTGCAGTCCTAATTATCCTTTGAAGTCTCTGTCTGTCTTGTTGGGTTGCAGAGCCAAACCAGATAGTTATAGAGGTGCAGATGACAGACGCAATCATTCCTCTGTAGAACTGTTATCAGCAGCTCCTTGGGCAGTTTGAGCTTCCTGAGTTAGCGCAGGAAGAACATTCTTTGTTGTGCTTTTTTGATGATGTTTTTGATGTTAGGTGTCCATTTTAGGTCTTGAGATATGACAGAATCTAAAAATTTGAAGGTCTCTACTTCTTATTTTATTGATTAAATTGGTTTGCCACCCATCTCTCTGCAAGGTGAGCCCAAAATTTCTGATGCTAAGCAAGACAGACAGTGGATAAGTAAGCTTTGCCTCTTTCTTGCCAAAGTTGTTTAGTGAAGGGTGGTGAGAATTTCAGATCTTTGCTAAACGTCTGTGGAGATTTTTGGTCATTCAGGTCATGGTTGTCCCAAAAGTGCTTTTTTTTTTTCAAGAGGCAACTGGACTGTCTGTTGTTTCTTTGAAGACGTTTCGCTTCTCATCCAAGAAGCTTGAGCTGAAGAAGAATCTCATCCAAGAATGAGAAGCGAAACGTCTTCAAAGAAACAACAGAAAGTCCAGTGACCTCTTGGGGAAAAAAAGCACCTTTGGGAGACCTTTGCTAACATCTTAAAAATCAAGCTCTTCTTTTCTCCTCCTTCCTCTCTCCGCATAGATATTCCAAGGTAACCATGACAACAATTCTCACAAGAAGAACGTGTTTGATGAGCCCTTCTACGCTCGCTTTGTCCGCGTCTACCCCGAGGCTTGGCACAACCGTATCACATTGAGAATGGAACTTCTGGGATGCGACGAGTAGATGGTTGACCATAGGAGAGATGGTGTCAAGAATCGGACTGCTCCACATCTCCCCATGGATGCTCTTTCCTTTCCCCCCCCCGCTCCCCCAGAGATCCCATGGGGCTTTCAATTTCCATCATCATCTCCTCCATCTTTTATTTTTGCACCGTTCGTAAGAATGTCTCCTCTTTCACAGGTTGGGCATTGCCAAGCTTTTAGAGGTGATAACCAGGAGCTGGTGAAAGAAGGAATTTTAGTATGTCCTACCTGGTTCTTTTCTGCCCCTTCTTGCTTTTTCAAATTATGCGCCTGGCTCTTTGAGGCATGGTTGCCCGGTCTGTAGGATTGCCGTATGACCTCCTCGATGGGTTCCCAACACTGCACTTTAAGGACCCTTTTCTGTGACAGGGCTCTCTATTTTTAAAGTCCTGCCAAGTTTTGGGTTCTCCTGGAGCATGACCAAACACTGTAGATTTAAGTGAGTTTAGCAGTCATCCTTTCTCTCCAAGGCACCCTCAAAACTATAATTTGGGGAAGCTTTGAGCTCTCTAGCAGAGGTCCTCCCTTCCTCTAGAAATTACCAGGATTCTGTTTTTAGACAGCTGATGTGCATTTTATGGACAAAGGAACAGGTAGTTTTAATAAGTCATCTTTGCTAATCCTTCTCCTGCCTGAGGAACGTACATCAGAATTCTCTCAGCTCCAGCCAATTCCCACCTGTGCTTCTATTTAACTATGCCACCATGAGGGCTAGAAACTTGTATTTCCTTTTTTTAGCCACGAGAATGAGATTTTTCACTTTGCAGGAATTCTGTTTTTAGACAGCTGATGTGCATTTTATGGACAAAGGAACAGGTAGTTTTGCCATCTTGGCCTGAGGAACGTACATCACAATTCTCTCAGCTCCAGCCAATTCCCACCCGTGCTTCTATTTAACTTTGCCACCATGAGGGCCGGAAACTTTATTTCCTTTTTTTTTTTTTTTTTTTGCCACGAGAATTGAGATTTTTCACTTGCATGGATCCTGCTGTTTTGTCTTTTTTTTTTTTAAGCCTCCCGCCCAGGCTCTTCTGAAGGCACTCAATCTCTTCCTCTCTCCCAAGTACGTACGCATTTTGCTGACTGAAAGAACCCCCTCTACCCTTCTCACAGCTGCCACCAAGGATTCTACACCATCATGTCAACTCCGTGCTTGGCAGAGACGCTAAGAAGAAACAGAATTTTCTGGAGGGGAAGAAAAACATTTTTTTTTCCTTTAGAAAAACGCAAATCGATGCAGACCGTTCTTTGAGGGAAGGGGAGGATTGGGACATATGTCTTTCTGTAGTTGGTGGCTGGCTTTGGGGTGGAGTGGGGAGAAATGAGGATGTGGGTTCTGGAAGTAATTAACCCCAGAGCAAAGGAATCCAAAGTTGTAAGCAATTCCGATGACGGATGTGACTTCGCGATGGGATGCAGTGTTAAAGAAGGACGGGCAATATTAAAAAAACAAGAACTCTGCTTTCTGATGTCTCTTTCCATGTATGGAACTCAGAAAGAACTTTTTTTAAAAAAGCTTTTTAAAAAAAAAAACAAAACCCCAACAGGTGGGAGGGTGAGGGAGTTGGGGTGATAACAAATGAAAACACACATCTTCTTAGACTGGTTATTTTTGGGACAAACTCAGAGAAACCCTTTGAAACTTTTGTCCAAGTTTTGTATCTCTGGAAATTTAAGCTACCTAAGCGAAGGTCCGCTCCGTCCCCGTTTAGTGTCCTGCCAGGCTAAGCTTGGAGAAAACTGCCCAATTTCTCCCCATACCGAGGCAAGAAGCAGATGGAAGTGGCTACTTCACCAGTATGGCATATCCAACATTTTGAAAGCAATAGGACTAGCAATAGCACTTAGACTTATATACCGCTTCATAGTGCTTTGACAGTCCTCTCTAAGAGGTTTACAGAGTCAGCCTATGGCCCCCAACAATCTGGGTCCTCATTTTACCCACCTCGGAAGGATGGAAGGCTGAGTCAACCTTGAGCCGGTCAGGATCGAACTGCTGGCAGTAGGCAGAGATAGCCTGCCATAGCAATAGCACTTAGACTTATATACTGCTTCACAGTGCTTTACAGCCCACTCTAAGCAGTTTAAAGAGTCAACCTATTGACCCCAAAGTTCTGGGTCCTCATTTTACCCACCTTGGAAGGATGGAAGGCTGAGTCAACCTTGAGCCGGTCAGGATCGAACTGCTGGCAGTGGGCAGAGATAGTCTGCCATAGCAATAGCATTTATATACCACTTCATAGGGCTTTACATAGCAATAGCACTTAGACTTACTGTATATGCCGCTTCACACTGTTTTTCAGCCCCCTCTAAGCGTTTTAAAGAGTCAGCCTATTGGCCCCAAAGATCTGGGTCCTCATTTTACCCACCTCTGAAGGATGGAAGGCTGAGTCAACCTTGAGCCTGGTGAGATTTGAACTGCCAAATTGCAGGCAGCTGGCAGTCAGCAGAAGTAGCCTGCAGTACCGCACTCTAACCACTGGGCCACGACGGCTCAAAGCCCAGCATTGTTGAACGTTGGGTGGCGTACATTGGTGGTGCTGATGATGAAGATATCCATTCAGTCACATCCGACTCTTGGTGATTCTTTGGGCCACATCCTCTGACTTTGCACTATTTTCTTTGAGTTTTTCCATGCTCTTGTCAGCTTTGACGGTGTGGCCTGCAATATAATCCTGCAATCATACCTCCGGCAGCATCAAACAACATCTGGATATCCAGATCCTTGGGAAGGACTCGATAGGTGGATAATAATGCCAAATCCAGTCTAAACATATGGCGGACTGGGCAGCCAACCACCATCAGAAAAACCTGTGCAAACAGCAATAAAACTCAAAGCTTTCCCCTAATTCGTATATATAAAACAAGGCAAAGGAATTGTGAGTTTTCATTAGGCTCTTAAGTGAGTAGTGCAGTGGCCTAGAGGTGGCGCTTTTGCCTCACAATCAGGAGGCTGTGAGTTTGATCCTAGGTAAAGGCAAATATTTCTCTCTCTCCAGGCATAGTGAGGCTAAATCTGCCGAACAGAACTCCGCATTGGTGACAGGAAAAGCATCCGGCCAGTAAACCCTCATCTCCATTCAGTTGCCTAGACTCCATCCTGCAAGGGATTATGAGGGAAGAAGAAGAAGGGCTCTCAAACATGGATCTTAGGATGCCAGGATGGGTCTGCAGGTCTCAAATTTGAAGGGCTGTTAGATGAAGTTGCTATTTAGAGTTTAGGGCTATACTGTTTCTCTAAGAACCTGAACGCTTATTTTCTGAGGACTGTTTCAATTTATTGAAAGGAAGAAACTTTGGGGAAATGAGATAGAGGAGGGATGAAGTGGGAGACCATTGGACTCTTGGTGTCAGCCCCACTGTGCCGCGCCTCACGGCTTGGGGCTGTCATTCAGGCAGGACCAGGGAGCTGGCCTGGCGACACTCAGAAGTATTTCCGGTCGCCCAGCCTAAGTGTCAGAAGCCTGCTGCTGCTGTGATCACCACAGGGGTGAGATGTAAAATTTGTTATTACCGGTTCTGTGGGCGTGGCTTGGTGATGGTGGGGTAATGTGAGTGGGTGGGCGTGGCCAACTTTTTCTTTTTTTTTAAACTTTTCAAAGCATTTCTTCCAATGCTTTGAAAAGCCTCTCTGCCGATCAGGCAACTCAGCTCGGATCGTCAGAGACTTTTCAAAGCATTTTTTTTTACCACCTCTTCGGCCAAGAGGTTGCAGAAAAAAATGCTTTGAAAAACCTCCGACGATCCCAGCTAAGCCGCACGATCGTCAGAGGCTTTTTTAAAAAAACTTTTAAAAGCATTTGCTCGTCGGAAGAAGTTGTAGAAAAAATGCTTTTAAAAGTAAAAAAAAAAAGCCTCTGATGATCGTGCGGCTCAGCTGGGCATGGTGCCGGGGCGGGCGGGGGGCAGGGATTTTTGCTACCAGTTCTCCGAACCACCCGCCTCCATCGCTACTGGATCGGGGCGATCCGGTCCGAACCGGGAGCATTTCACCCCTGAATCACCACCAAAGCCTGCGCCACCGCTGCATAGCTGAGAGGCAGGCCCCAGAAGCAGCTGAAATTTGGGGCATTGCCTGAGCAGAGCCAAGCCAAGCCTTACCTCAACTGGTCTGATGAGCCGAGAGGAAAAGTGGAGTTAAAGCAGGCAAGGTTTGGTGTAGGTTGGCTTGCTTGGCCAGATGTGGGTTAACTGTAGAAGAAATGTGAGATGGGGGGGCAAGGGGTCGAGTCACGGGTGGAGCGCTGGAGCCTTTAAAACGGTGGTGGGGAGCACTGCGCGAAAGCGCTGACAATATCTCACTTGGAAAGTTGGTGATAGTTGTTGGAACGTGCCGGAGGGCCTGATAAAGATCTCTACAACTAGGAACCCAGTTGCCTGGAGTCTTATTTCAAAGCGCCATTCCGGAACCTGACCCTTGGCATGTATATAGAATAGAATAGAATAGAATAGAATAGAATAGAATAGAATAGAATAGAATAGAATAGAATAGAATAGAATAGAATAGAATAGAATAGAATAGAATAACAGAGTTGGAAGGGACCTTGGAGGTCTTTTAGTCCAGCGATCACCAACTGGTGGTTCGTAGACCTCTGGTGGTCCTTGAGAAAATTTTGGTGGTCCTCAGAAAAATTATTTGCATTTTTTATATTGCACTAAATCAGGGGTCTTCAAACTACAGCCCCTAGGACAAATATGTGGAATGAACATTTGTGTTGCTGCAGAGAGTCTCCCCCTTTGGGGTCTTTTTGTGTGGGTTGGAGGGGGACAGAAATTCCGACGTGGGGTCTGCTTCGGCATCCTGGTACGGGGCTTTCAGGGAAGGCTGGAGGGAAGTGCTGGTGGTGGTGAAGAGCCAGAGGGCCTTGTTCCAGAGTCCAGCCCACTGAGACTCCAGGCACCGGTACCTGGCCTTGCACTCCCGCAGGTCTTCCTTCTGCTTAGAAAGCCTATGCTCATAGTCTTCAGTGAGGTGCTTCTGCTAAGCCTCCTTCTCAGCCAGATCCAATTTGAACTGAGCTGTTTTGCCAACTCTTTCTCATGGTGGCTGCTTAGCTCCAACAACTGCTTCCTGTTGGCGCCCTAAGGAGCCCAGGTAGGCAGGCGAGGAGTGGTTGGGAGGGGAGGGGCAAGTAGAGAATGGTGAGGCGCCCCTCAATGCGAGTGACATTGAGTTGGCCATGCCTACCCAGTCACATGACCACCTAGCCACAGCCACCCAGCCGATCATTAGGCAGATCATATTAGTGGTCCGTGGGATTTAAAATTATGAATTTAGTGGTCCCTGAGGTCTGAAAGGTTGGGGACCCCTGTTTTAGTCCAGCCCCCTGCCCAGGCAGGAAACCCCACACCACTTCAGACAAATGGTTATCCAACATTTATGATGTCCTAGTGTCCTCTAATAGCCATTTCTGAGCTTTCCAGCCAATTTCTGACAAGCAAACTCAACGGGAGAAGTTGGTTTTGCTGAATTAATTTGCTTAACAATCATGGTTTTTTTAAAAAAGGTGGTTAAATTGGAGGACAAGTTGAATCCTTCCTGTTGTTGGGGTGCAGTTGTGTCACATGTCTACACGTTCTGAACTGATTGCTTTCCGAGCCCACCTTGACTCTCCACCCACCCAGTGCTTTTAAATTGCTTCTGCCAGTATATGACATTATTGAATTGTTTCATGAAAACCAAATCAATAAAACCGCATCAGCAAACGCTACCTGTAAAGGATGTCATATAACATTTGACTAACCCAGCCGTGATCACCTCCCACATTTATACTAAAGCTGTAGGACTTGTCACTCTTTTATCCCTGTATGGATTAAGCTATCAAATGAATAGCCATAACACTTAGACTTATATACTTTATATTCACAGCCCTCTCTAAGCCGTTGACAGAGTCAGCCTCTTGCACCCCAACAATCTGGGTCCTCATTTTTACCAACCTCGGAAGGATGGAAGGCTGAGTCAACTTTGAGCCGGTCAGGATCGAACTGCTGGCGCTTGGCAGAATTTGCCTGCAATATTGCATTCTAACCATTGTGCCACCAGGGATCTATTACCGTGTTTTTCGGAGTATAAGACACACTTCTTTCCGTCCTAAAAGAGGCTGAAAATTTGGGTGCGTCTTATACTCCGAATGTAGCTTTTTCGAAGCTTTTATTCAGCCCTAACGAGGCGCTAGCAACTGAAGTGCTTTCGTGCTCCCTCCGACTCTCAGCTGTGAAGTTTTCTTTTCAGCCATAAGGAGGCGCTAGCGAGTGAAGCGATCTCCGTGCTTTGCCTGCTTTTCTCATTGCTTCTCTCTCCAAAGATCAGCTGTGCTTTAGAAGCTGTTTTTTATCCCCAAGTAAGGGATAGAAAAACCAGCAAACTAATGTGCTGAAGCTGACCAGACTAAGGACGCTAGTCAGATGAATACCTGGTAGGCATATTTTCCCCCCTATTTTCCTCCCCAAAAACTAAGCTGCGTCTTATACTCCAGTGCGTCTTATACACCGAAAAATACAGTAAATTATACCACAATATGGTCGATACATTGGAGTGCAACATTATGAGAACAAAGCATCAAGAGTTAACGGTCTTCCCTTGGAGGCTGGCATTTAAGCAGGATATGATCAGCCATTGGTCACTGATCCCATATAGCTAAGATTCTCCTGTTGAGCAGGTGTGAGCTTCAATGCTCCACGTTCAATAATTCCCTTGAGTATTGCAGCCAAGGGCAGCACACCTTGTGCTCTTCTCCACACAATGAAGTCACAAAGGTACACCAGGAAATTCTGACAATTTACTATAGGGCAATTCGCTCTCTTTTTTCCAAATTCTTTTTTTGTTTTTAACTAGGACAATTGAACCCTTGAGTCTTCAAAGCAGCCAAGCAGAGAGTGTCAGCACAGGGAACAAATCCAATGTACAAGAAGTAGCAAATGGGGGGGGGGGCAGATGTAGTTCAGGAGTAAGAAGTGAGTGATTGAATTGTCCTTGGCTGGGGAATGTGGAAGGTTGCAGTAGAAGCATCTTCTCCAGATTCTCGGCAAGGGTTTTTGGGGTGGTGCAGGGTGGAAGTGAGGCAGTCTTGTTGTGCTGGAAGATGCTGAAGGTAGATATTTATGCAGTGGAGAAATCTTGTAGCAAGGTAAGCACCGATAGGTACTCGGAGTTAATAACAAACTGTTTATTTAAAGAACAATCCAAACAAATTCACGGATGAGAGACTTTGGAAGAATGCTATGGGAACCAAGACGCTCCACCCAGCCATCTCTTGCTAATCCCTTTTTACTTTTCCAGTGGTCAAAATATTGAATTTCCCCAACTCTCCCTTCTGTTTATCTTTAGTATTCTTTTTCCTAAGCAAAGGCCACGTCTTCTTTCCAAATTGTAACTTAATAGCATCACTGAAAAATCCTTTTCTTAGTATCTCTGCCAGATGCACTGCAGATCTCCGGAGGATTAAACCCTTCGCTGGAGACAGTTCAGGGCTGAAAAAAAATTGCGGAGTGCTTTGATCTGGACCTCGAAATCTGTAGAAACCAAAGCAACTGTTAGCTGAAGTCTACACTTTGCCCTTCAGCCAAACCTAAGGGACCATAATGTGACTCAACGTGTTGTCTGAATCAAACCTTTGTGATGTTGGTAAACCATGGCTAATAGTTGACTAAGGTGTGTGTGAATGCCAAGCGAACCATGGTTTGGGTGATGTGTGAGCTAGACACGGATTCTTGCATTGTAAGTAAAGGTAAAGGTTCCCCCCCACATGCGTGCTAGTCGTTCCCAACTCTAGGGGGTGGTGTCCATCTCTGTTTCAAAGCTGAAGAACCAGTGTTGTCCGAAGATGTCTCTGTGGTCATGTGGCCAGCATGACTAAATGCCAAAGGTGCACGGAACACTGTTACCTTCCCACCAAAGGTGGTCCCTATTTTTCTACTTGCATTTTTTAATTGCTTTCGAACTGCTAGGTTGGCAGAAGCTGGGACAAGTAACGGGAGCTCACCCCATTATGCGGCGCTAGGGATTTGAACCGCTGAACTGTCGACCTTTTGATTGACAAGCTCAGAGTCTTATAGACTGAGCCACCGCATCCCTTTAATTTCTTAATTAATTTTAATTTCTTGTATTGACTGGTACCTAAACTCTTAAACTAGGTGAAACCTAACACCTTGACTCTACAAGGAATTGCTGTGATACTAAGCTGTGCTCCTTCCCCGTTTCAGTTGTTTGCACCCTGAAGAAAGAAAGACTTCCATTTCCGAAGGAAATTACATTTCCGGCTCTTAAGATTCTTCATCACTTTGTGGGAAATTTTCGCATGGCCCCAATGCAACTGCTCAATTGTGCTGTTGCAAACACCGCCAACTACCTATTGCAATTTAGCATAACCCAAGCTGTGAAATTAGTTTGTAAGTTCAGTGGGTGGCGCAAAATGGGCTCGAGAAACCACGATTAACGACATGTAAGCGTGCCGTGCGCATACACTCGCCGAGCTGGAAGAAGCGGAGTGCCTTTCCAAGTTGGCCGAATAAAAACCCGTCTTGTTCTCACGGGTTTGCGAGCCCTTAGAAAAGGGGCATCTTTTGGCGTATTATTATTTTTAATCGTACTTAAACTTCAAGGTTTTGTCATCCGGCCATGTTTCATGGGTGTTCTCATTTGGGTATGGCTCATAGCCCATCCGGGAAGGAGCTGTTTTTCTCCCTGGGAAATTGGGAGGACCCCAGATCCAGAGAAACTATTCAATTGCAGCTCTTCCAGAATCAAAGGTTTTGAGGTGCTAGTCTCAGAGGGAGGATGGGACATTCTTAATTGCTCAGCAGCTCCTTATAAATACTGGGGCCCTGGATGCCGTCCGAGACAGGCACAGCTATCATAAAAGTTGGTGCCAAGGTGGGAGAATGGCTCTACCAGCTGGTTTCACTCTCCCTGCTCCTTCCATTCTCTCTACCCATGCTTCCATTCAGCCAGTCCCTCCCTCGCACCTCTGCTTCACAGTTGTAAATACAACTGTCAGCTCGTTAAACAAAACCCAGGAGCTGGCATTTGGCAGATCAATTAACCGATTAAAGCTTTCATACGCTTGCACATCTAATTCGATGCTTTGGGATAGTCTTGCCTGTCTCTCTTTCTCTCCACCTTTTTTCTCGCCCAGCGATCCAAAATGATACTGGGAGCATGTCTTTATTTCTGCTACTTTAAAGATAATAACAATACTTTTGTAGGAAGTTAGCACCCGCCTCTCTCCTAGAAGGATGAAATATTTTAGGAAATATTTAAAAAGGCAGAATATTATATTTCCCTGGATGAGAACTGGAGAAACAAAGACAAAGCTTACTCATTTCCTCCCACCTTTCTCAATGGGCCATCATCTGCAACACAATAGGACCCATCTAGCAACAGAAACTCATCACATGGTAACACTCAAGCAAGCTTGAGAGACAACCTACAAAGTTAACTGAGACCCCTAGACCACCTGGGAGTTTGACAACCAATCAGGATACATTTCTTATACAGGAACAAGAAACTCAGAGGGGGGGCCCAACAGAGGGCATAAACCCAAGGCACTCCCTGTTTTCTACTCAGGAACTCAAGCCATGTGATTCCTGTCCACCATTAAACCATCTTTCCCAGCAGCCTCCATGTTTCCAGTATCCTTTTCCCCACTTGGAATTGAACCCAGATGGACATTTCTTCCAACACTTTTAACTGTTTGGTTTTCAACAGAGGCGTTCTTTGATCAAGTTGGGTGCGCTCGGTTGAGCTTAGAGCTGCTTTTCAAGATCTTTAATCCTCTGTATAAAACAGGCAAGATCTCATGACTGATGGTTGGTTGGAAAACGGAACTGTGAAGTCTACGCTTCAGATCTCCCCCTCCCCTCCCCTTACCTTGAATTTACTGGATACAGTTTGGTTTTGTCTATTGCAGTTTTGTTTATTGCAGTTTCCAGGTTTCTTGCAAATATCACAGATATTTGAGAGGGGTGTCTGTGTGGTTATGTATGCGGGTGTGGGTGTGTCCATCCCATTGCACTAAGCCACAATGCATTTTGTTTGCTTTTGGCTCAGCGTGCTTGTGAACTGAGCTACTTTGATATATCGGATGAACCAAATTTAAAACAAATCAATGCTTAATTTGATTGTGAATCCAGCCAACATAGAATAGAATTCTTTATTGGCCAAGTGTGATTGGACACACAAGGAATTTGTCTTTGGTGCATATGCTCTCAGTGTACATAAAAAGACAAGATACATTCGTCAAGAATCATAAGGTACAACACTTAATGATAATCATAGGGTACAAATAAGCAATTGAATCATACTAGGAAACAATCATAGATGGATGGATGGATGGATGGATGGATGGATGGATGATAGAATTCTTTATTGGTCAAGTGTGATTGGACACACAAGGAATTTGTCTTAGGTGTTTGTGCTCTCCGTGTACATAAGGAGAATAAAATACATTAATCAAGAATAAAAAGATACAACACTTAGTGATAGTCAAGGTTACTAATAAGCTATCACTAAATCGTTTGACAGCATTGAGGGAATAATTTGTTTAGCAGAGTGATGGTGTTCGGGAAAAAACTGTTCTTGTGTCTATTTGTTCTGGTGTGCAGTGCTCTATAGCGTAGTTTTTGAGGGTAGGAGTTGAAACAATTTATGTCCAGGATGCGAGGGACGTTCTCTGAATAAATAGACAAGGTACTACATAAATTCCTGATCCCCTATTTTTATTTATTTTATCTATTTATTAATTTTTTTTAATAACATCCATCTCCCTTATAAGGTGACTCTGGGGCAACCCTAAGTTTTCTTTGTGCATTGAACCAGA
The DNA here is from genome assembly GCA_012654045.1 of Ptyas mucosa. Classification (NCBI taxonomy): domain Eukaryota; kingdom Metazoa; phylum Chordata; class Lepidosauria; order Squamata; family Colubridae; genus Ptyas; species Ptyas mucosa. Next base: position 1,462,765 of record WNWU01000101.1, read on the forward strand.
AATATTTACATTTTTTGTTTTATTCATTCTGAAAGGACTTTGACTTTAGTTTAAAGCGCTCTCTCTCTCTCTCTCTCTCTCTCTCTCTCTCTCTCTCTTCCCCTCCCTCCCTCCCCCCTCCCCCCCTCTCTCTAGTTGGATCACAATACACTGACACTTTGATGTTTTCCAGACCACGGACCTAACAGGGAATGGCCTGTAACAAACTTCCTGGTAACCTCTGTCTTTTGCCACCAGGAACCTTCCAACATTTATTTTTTTCCCCCTGTGGAGCAGAGACTGATAAAGTCTCCAGAATATCAAGGCAGGAAATAGAGAGGAATCCTGTCTCTCTGTAGGTCATGCCGCAGAGAAAGACATTGTCTCTCACTCTTGCATATCAATCTGCCGGTTCTGCCAGGTGTCTGGAAGGCAGCTGCACCGGAAACACAATGCTCTGGCCATCCTCCCTTGAAACAAGGAAATTCCTGGCCAGAGATATGGTGCTGAGCCAGAGAGCGATGCCCTGGAAAGACTCTGTCTGAAGTCCATCATGAAAGCCGCTTCCTGAAAGGAGCGGAAAACCCACCATTTCCAATTTATCGTCACAAAAAACTTGGCAGGCTAAGCTGTAGCAGGAGAAGAGGTCATGTAACTGTGCCCAGTAAACAAAGTAAGAAATGTTCATACAGGATCAAGACCCAAAGTGCCTTGATCTTGTTGAATTATTGTTGGACATGAATAAGGAAAGTCCTTGCAGATTTGGGCAATGTTGTTGTTGTTGTTAGTTGTGAAGTTGTGTCCGACCCATCGTGACCCCATGGACAATGTTCCTCCAGGCCTTCCTGTCCTCTACCATCCTCTGGCATCCATTTAAACTCACGCTGACGGTTTCAGTGACTCCATTCTCTGTCGTCCCCTTCTTCTTTTGCCCTCAATCGTTCCCAGCATTAGGCTCTTTTCCAGTGAGTCCTTCTCATTAGGTGGCCAAAGCATTTGTGTTTCATCTTCAGGATCTGGCCTTCTAAAGAGCAGTCAGGGTTGATCTCCTCTAGGACTGACCGGTTGGATCGCCTTGCAGTCCAAGGGACATGCAGGAGTCTCAGCACCAGAGTTCAAAGGCCTCCATTCTTTGGCGCTCAGCCTTCCTTACGGTCCAACTTTCCCAACCATACATTGCAACTGGGAAAACCATCGCCTTGACTATACGCACTTTCGTTGGCAGGGGATGTCTCTGCTTTGGACAATGGGTGCCTCCAAAGAAGACTAAGCTCTCCTTTTCCTTCTGTAGGCATCTACCTCCAGCTTTAAATGTGATGTATGGGGTCATGGTGACCCAGAAGCTTTTGCCAAATTGTGACAGCTGAATGATTACCCTGGAATTATTACCAGGAACAATAACCACCCAGGGGTGCACTCCTTCTGAAGGAGTTCTAAATGATTGCAAGAACTGGGCATGGCTAGTCTAGTGAAGAGATGGACCAGGGGAGTCATGATAGCAGTCTTCCAACATTTGAGGGGCTGCCACAGAGAAAGGAGGGGGTCAAGCAATTTTCCAAGGCACCTGAAGGCCAGGCAAGTGATAATGGATGGAAACTGAACAAGGAGGAATTCAACCTAGAAATAAGGAGAAATTTTCTGACACTGAGAGCAATCAACCCATGGAACAGAAGTTGCTTTTGGAAGTTGTGGGAGCTTCATCACTGGAGGCTTTCAAGAAGAGATTGGACTGCCATTTGTCGGAAATGGACAAGCTACAAGGTAGCTTCCAATAGACCTTTCCTACCCAAGATCATTAGATTTTACCTTATCACCCCACTCTCTTGGTGAATAATAATTCAGGTCAGGGATCCCCAATCCTGGGACCATGACCTGTTTGAAACTGGGTCCCGGGAGAAGTGTGCAAGCGTACACACGTGTATGAAACCTACACCCGTGAGTGGAGCTGTGTGCGTGAGCTTAAACATCCTCCACTCCAGAGATGGTATTCAGCAGGTTCTGACCAGTTCTGGACAACCGGTAGCAGAAATTTTGAGTAGTTCGGAGAACCAGTAAATATCACCTCTGACTGGCCCCGCCCCCATCTATTCCCTGCCTCCTGAGTCCCAGCTGATTAGGAGGAAATGGGGATTTTCTTGGTCGCACAGCAGACTAAAGTGCTGTTAAGTAGCACCAGCTGCCTGCAATTACTGCAAGTTCAAATCTCACCAGGCTCAAGGTTGACTCAGCCTTCCACCCTTTTGAGGTAGGTAAAATGAGGACCCGGATTGTGGGGGCAATAAGCTGACTTTGCATAAAAAAGAACACCGCTTAGGTGTGGTCGAAAGCACTACTAAGCAGGTATATACAAAAGTATGAAGGCCATTGCTTAACGCATTGTAAGCCGCCCTGAGTCTCCGGAGAAGGGCGGCATATAAATCGAACCAATCAATCAATCAATCAATCAATCAATCAATTTTGCAGTAGCCTTCCCCTGGAGTGGGGAGAGAATGGAGATTTTACAATATTCTTCCCCTGCCATGCCCACCAAGCCATGCCATGCCCACCAGCCACGCCCACAGAACCAGTAGTAAAAAATTTTGAATCCCATCACTGCTCTACTCATGTGCAAAGATCAATTTGCACGATCAGAGAGTGCATGGGCACACCATTCACACAACTGTGAGCCTGTGCCTGCCACTCTCTCTCTCACACACACACATTTGCCTGGGCGGGGCCGGGCTGGGCCGGGCCAGTTGGGGACCCCTGATTCAGGTGGTAGCAGCCAATGGCCATTTCCCCCTTCTGTGATGTGAGGAGAGGCCAGCCAATCATGGCGGCAGAGTGTCGAGCTACCTTGACCCTTTGGAGTCACCCCAGTTCAGTCGACAGAAGCCAAAGGTATTTTCTGTAATACTGAAGGAATTCGTTCTCGTAACAAGTGTGTGGAGATTTGTGATGCTTGGCAAGGGACGGTTATCAAGACCACGAATCTTCAATCGGTTCTGTTTCCAGGAAGAAAAAGGAACAGGCTGTGCACACTTTGGTACATTCCTGAAGCCTCCTGGGAGCCATTTGTGCTCCGTTGCCACACGCAAGACAGCAGGCAGCGTTTTCCTTTACCTGAAACAATGGAGTAGGTGACTCAGCATCTTTGGCTTTGGGAAATTGTGTATCCCGTGATTGTGGAAGGCAACACTTCCAAAACCAGCACAGGAACAAGAGCAAACACTCTAAAAAAAAACCAAACTGATGTTTTTTAGATGTTTAACCCAATGTTTATGCCAACTGTGCAGCTGCTACTCACCCATTTTTTAGCTAACAGAACCCTTGAGATGTTTCCATTAGTCCCTCATCCATTATGGAAGGATAATGAGTGACCTTCAAACCTCTGGGACCAGATCAGACAGGACATGATTCTACATAGATCAGACAGAACAAGGGATTCTACATAGTCCGGAAGAGGAGAATAGAAATAGCACTTAAGACTTACATACCGCTTTATAGTGCTCTACAGTCCTCTCTAAGCGGTTTACAGAGTCAGCCTATTGCCCCCAACGATCTGGCTCCTCATTTTACCCACCTCAGAAGGATGGAAGGCTGAGTCAACCTTGAGCCAGTCGGTCAGGATCAAACTGCTGGCAATGGGCAGAATTAGCCTGCAATACCGCATTGTAACCATTGGGAAGGAAGGAAGGAAGGAAGGAAGGAAGGAAGGAAGGAAGGAAGGAAGGAAGGAAGGAAGGAAGGAAGGAATAGCAGTTAGACTTATATACCACTTTACAATGCTTGACAGTCCTCTCTAAGCGGTTTACAGAGTCAGCCTCTTGCCCCCAAAAATCTGGGTCCTCATTTTACCCACCTCCAAAGGATGGAAGGCTGAGTCAACCTTGAGCCTGGTGAGACTCAAACTGCCAAATTGCAGGCAGCCGGCAGTCAGCAGAAGTAGCTTGCAGTACTGCATTCTAACCACTGTGTCACCAAGGCCATTGGCCTTCCAATTGCTGCTGCATTCCAGATCCCATCACCCTAAATTACTGGCCATGCTGGTTGAGGTTCTTGGGGTTAGTTCCCACCGCAGATAATCATTATGGTGATTGGTGCTGAGTGAAGACTTGGTGTGATCCAGGGATGGCAAAAAAAAAAGGGGGGGGGAGGAAGGCAAATACATTTTAGGATGGAGAGGGTAATTCACACATTGGATTTTTGGAAAGAGTATTTTAAAAAAGGGTATTTCCTTTGGAGGTTTACAAAAAAGTGGGCAAATTATTAGCATCGCTAATGTAATGTAATCACTTTCTCAGGTACCTGCTATCTCAAGAACAGGAAAGCACAGACAAAGCATGAGAAAAGGATTCTTTGCTATTGGCGACAATAGCACCCTTACTGGAAATGGTAGTGTGAAAATGTCCCCCTCAATATTTTTCTTGGGGTTGGAGCCTGCCAAGTGCTAGAAAGATTGGTAGCGAAAGATAGACATATTAGCACTTAAACCAAGGGTGAAATCCAGCAGGTTCTGACAGGTTTTGGAGAACCGGTAGCAGAAATGTTGAGTAGTTTGGAGAACCGGCAAATACCACCTCTGGCTGGTCCCAGAGTGGGGTGGGAATGGAGATTTTGCAATATCCTTCCCCCAGGAGTGGGGAGGGAATGGGGATTTTGCAATATCCTTCATCCAGGAGAGGGGAGGGAGTGGGGATTTTGCAGTATCCTTCTCCTGGAGTGGGGTGGGAATGGAGATTTTGCAGTATCTTTTCCCTGTCATTCCCACCAAGCCACACCACACCCACCAAGCCACGCCCACAGAACTGGTAGTAAAAAAAAATTGAATTTCACCACTGACTTAAACCTCTAAATAGGAATGATTAGTTGAGAATGGTATAATATTATACCTGCTATAATTACATGGAAGTCAAGTGTATTGCAGTAGTGCATAGCTAGAACTGAGAATTGCACATGCCAAAATCCCCAAGTCCAACGTTTCCGTCCCTTAACTGCCTCTCATTGCTGACCCCTCATCTCCTATGACCAATCAGGTTCAAGTAAGATGTTTTCGGAATGGTCACTTCAAACTTAGGTTGGTATGCAGTTGCCTTCTCCTCCCGGCCAGGTAAACTTGAAGCAGCATCTCAGAGAGATACAGTAGTTACTTTCGCTTCCCCCCCCCACCCCCCAAGAATACCTCCTCCCATCCACCCTCCCTAGAGTTCATGGTAGCGAAGTGCACAAGCAAGCATCAGGTGGCAGCTGACATACTGAAACATTCATACATGCCTCTTGGCATTCCGGGTGCAAAAACACAGCTCTCATTCATGTGAATTTCACCAAAATATATATTTTTTTAATTTGATTTATATGCCGCCCTTCTCCGGAGACTCAGGGCGGCTTACAATGCGCTAAGCAATAGCCTTCATACTTTTGTATATTTATACAAAGTCAGCTTATTGCCCCACAAACTGGGTCCTCAATTTACCTACCTTAGAAAGGATGGAAGGCTGAGTCAACCTTGAGCCTTGGTGAGATTCGAACCTGCAATAATTGCAGGCAGCTGATGTTAATAACAGGGCTTTAGACCACTGTACTATCCAAGGCTTTTTCCATTTTCCATGGAAAAGAGTTTCAGAGGCAAATTCTCTTCCATCAAACCAAGTGTGAATGGCTAAGTTGAGGGAGGGGGGAATGGAAAGATATTTCTGAACCTAGCACTAAAAAAAAAAAAATCCCCCCCCAAAAGATTGTAATGTTGGGTTTTTGCAAAATTACCATCATTGGTATTGAATGGGGGGGGGAGTTCATTCCAAGAAACTGCAAAAAAAAATGCTTCATGGAAATTGGGGGGTAACCTGCTTAATTGGGGTTCCCTCTGAACCAATGTTCTTTTCCCAGCACCATCTAGACGCCCAGATTCTGGCGTCTCATTAGAAAATTCTAATCCAAAATCAACAGTACTGTGTGATACATGAAACCTTCAATCTCCTTTTTCCTTTTCTGTAGCCAGGTTCCCCCTCTCGTACTTCAATCAGATTTTAACCTCTATTAAATGTTTCAGCATTTCTTGTACTCAAATCTCGTGCCAAGTTATTTTTATGAAGGCATATGGGAACAAGAAAGAGAGGAAGAGTCTATGGAATGGTTCTTGTATGTACAAAATATTTTGCCGTATATCGAGAAGTCTTGTGCTAGGAAATGCCTAGGGTTTTTTTTAGATCTTTCCACTTTTATTTTAAAAACAACGTATTTTTTTATTATGCTTCTAATAGCTTCCTGCTGTCCTCAGCAGATTTAGGTATGAAAAGGTGTACAGATGCAACGCGATAACCAAAATTGATAATATTTATGCGTGACAGAGAATAATCAACAAGGAGTCCAGATTATACGAAAATAATGACAGACATAGCTGCTTTGAGATTAAAAAAAAAACCTAATCCAAACCTGAAGCAAATAAATGTGTTTTCTTCCAGAGCCTCAACAGGTGGTAGGGAATTAGTGTATTTTTTGGACTATAACAGAGTATAAGTTGCACCAAGATTTCGAGGAGGTAAACAAGAAAAAAAAATTTTTTTTGCCCTCCCCAGGCCCCAGGAGCACTCTGCAGGCCTCCCAAATCCTCTGCAGGCCCCATTTTTGCAAAAAACGGTCCTGTTTTTGGAGAAAACGGGACGTGCGGAGCAGGGTTTTGGCTGTATTCGGTGTATAAGATGTACCAACATTTCCACCCTCTTTTAGGGGGGGGAAAGTGCATCTTATACTCCAAAAAGTATGTTATCTCAGCTCCTAAGTAAAGCAGGGTTGAATAAATGCTGGGATGAGAGACTCCGGAGTGAGATTTCCAGAGTGGTTAGCTGGACTACAACACTGATAAACATCACCAAATGCAACACTGGGAAATCGCATCTGTATGATTACATTTGATTAAAAAGAGATCCTATTCCCCACCCCCTCTGCCCATAGTGTGTAGAAATGGGATCTGGCAGACTTGAGATAAATTTGTGTCAGGGGTCTGGGAAGGAGCTAATAGCACTTAGACTTATATACTGCTTCAGAGTGCTTTACAGCCTTCTCTAAGCGGTTGACAGAGTCTGCGTATTGCCCCCAACAATCTGGGTCCTCATTTTATCAACTTCGAAAGGATAGAAAGCTGAGTCAACCTTGAGCCGGTCAGGATTGAACTGCTGGCAGTCGACAGAATTAGCTATATTCCAACCACCGTGCCACCAGGGCTCTATTAAATAAAACCACAATATGGTTGATACGTTGGGGTGCAGCATATTATAACAACCTTGAGTTAGTCAGGAATCAAACTCCTGGCAATGTGAGCAGAGTTAGCCTGCAATACTGCATTGTAACCACTGTGCAGACAGGCAGGCAGGCAGGCAGGCAGGCAGGCAGGCAGGCAGGCAGGAAGGAAGGAAGGAAGGAAGGAAGGAAGGAAGGAAGGAAGGAAGGAAGGAAGGAAAGAAGGAAGAAATAGCACCTAGACTTACAAACCGATTTACAGCGTATTATGAGAACCTTGCACTAGTCAGGAATCAAACTTCTGGCAATGTGATCAGAGTTAGCCTGCAATACTGTGCAGGCAGGCAGGCAGGCAGGCTGGCAGGCAGGCTGGCAGGCAGGCAGGCAGGCAGGCAGGCAGGCAGGCAGGATGGATGGATGGATGGATGGATGGATGGATGGAAGGAAGAGCACTTAGACTTATATACCGCTTTACAGTGCTTTACAGCCCTCTCTAGGCGGTTCACAGAGTCAGCCTCTTGCCCCCAACAATCCGGGTTCTCATTTTACCAACCTGGGAAGGATGGAAGGACTGAGTCAACCTTTGAGCCTGGTGAGATTCGAACTGCAGCTGACAGTCAGCAGAAGTAGCCTGCAGTACTGCACTCTAACCACTGTGCCACCACGGTAATGCACACAAGGCATTATTCTTTGTATTCAACCATCGAAGAACAGTGGTAAGTCAACATGCATTCAAGTATTGCTACGGTGATCCTTCTATCGGTGTCAGTCTCAAGCTTTTTTCCCAAACTTTTGGGCCACATTGAGTGAAGAGGAATTGTCTCACGCTGCGTATAAAATAGTTAATGTATATAAGAAACAAACCCCACCCGTAAGGCCAACCCAAACCCTTATGAAGCGGAGCCCCCGAGGGATAGTTTCAACTAAATGTGTGCAATTTTTTTCCAGGGCAAAGTTTGACCTTTGACCTGGCGAGCCAAGCCTGCATTCCAAAAAGTAGCATCTGGGGCTGGATAAAAATTAAAAAACCCCTTTGAGTTGGGCTTAGATGTGTTAAGCAAGCAAACTCAGGAAATAAGAAACCCCTGGATTTCTCGAAAAGTCTTCCTCTCTAGTAGTGTAAGTGCAACAATGTCTTGAAAGTAATTTTCTAGCTCAATTTATACCAAGCCTAATTAAGGTGGAGTTAATCAAGAGTCTTTTTCTTAAGTTTTCCCCTCTCCTTTGGACTCAGGAATGTTTTTTGTAACATCTCCTATAATGACCTTTCTCCCGTCTCTACATTCTCAGGATCTGTTGATAACTGTTGATAGATCTCTGTTGATAGATGACTGTTGCTAGATAGCCTCGTGTTCTTTCTTTGGCAAAGATATGGAAGTTGTTTGCCATTGACTTTTTCTGGATTTCTTTGCTGAATAAAGACAGATCCTTGCAGAAGCTACCTAGAGTCCTAGAAGAAAGGCAAGAGAAGATATTTAGCGGGATAACAGAGTTGGAAGGGACGTTGGAGGTCTTCTAGTCCAATCCCCTGCTCAAGCAAGACACTCCAACCCATTTCAGATAAATGGCTATCCAGTCCCTTCTTTACAATCTCCAGTTCTGCTGGTTAATGACCACAATTAAGTTACTAGATTTGAAAAATCTCCAGTGATGGAGCATTTACAACTTCTGGAGGCAAGCTCTTCCATTGGTTAATTGTTCTCACTGTCTCTGCATTTCTCTTTAGCTCTAGGTTAGTTCTCTCCTTGATTAGTTTCTACCCATTGTTTCTTGCAACAGGGATGTGGTGGCTCAGTGGCTAAGACGCTGAGCTTGTCGATCGAAAGGTCGGCAGTTCAGCGGTTCGAATCCTTAGTGCCGCGTAACGGGGTGAGCTCCCGTGACTTGTCCCAGCTTCTGCCAACCTAGCAGTTTGAAAGCAGGTAAAAAATGCAAGTAGAAAAATAGGAACCACTTTGGTGGGAAGGTAACAGCGTTCTGGTGCACCTTTGGCATTGAGTCATGCCGGCCACATGACCACGGAGACATCTTTGGAAAGCGCTGGCTCTTCGGCTTTGAAACGGAGATGAGCACCACCCCGCAGAGTCAGGAACGACTAGCACATATGTGCGAGGAGAATCTTTACCTTTACCTTAATATCAGGGCCTGATATTAAGCTTTTACTTTTTAATAATTCTGGATTCCCCATGTGCTCAGTCTGTAAATATGAATACAAACAAACATTTACAAACAATGGCAGCTTCTTCTTCTTCTTGAACATAATGCCATTAAATGAGACTGCAAATACCAAGGAACAACAGGTCTCGGGTGCAAGAGAGAACCCTGCCGAAATAAGAAGCATTCGGACCTCAGAGTTTGTCTATCCAGTACAGGGTACCTTCCGAAGGTAACCCCAGAAGCAAATAAATGTTACCCTCATCCTTTCTAGACAAGGCTTCCTTGTTTGGGACCAGGAGACAGGCTGGTTTTGTCTGATAAAGCCGCTCGCATGTTTATCAGAGAAGCAGAAAGAGAATAGCGTCACTCCAGCCTTTAGCCAAGATACTTGGGCCCCCAAGATCAAAGAAGGAGTCTGGGAAGGAGCAGCATCTGGGTGAGAGATAGCTAGTTGGCTAGGGCTGCCCCCGTGCAGAGCAAGTGAGCTGGGAAGGGAGGTCTGGGGAAGCCACCAGAGACTCGCTAACATGTCCATGTTAATTAAGTAAGCAGAAACAGCTGTCTGGGGGAAGAGATACTCCATAGCTGAACACCAGAGCACACACTTTGCTTGCAAAAAAATTCCCCAGATTTAGGGTGCCATCCATATGCGGTGCTCCAAGCCGCGAAGATGTTTTTTTTAAATTTTTATTATTATTCTTTTAAAATCAAAGGCTGTTTTCATTCTACTTCGAGCAGTTCCTGATTCCAGAGTTTTGCCTGGATCCAAACCCCATTTCCTCATCCCTAGAATAACAAAGATGCCCTCGCTAAGCTGCAGCCCAAAGGGGCCGAGAGGTCACAGTGCACACAATTTTCCAATTCCTTTCGGTATAACAGTCCAGCAGCTAGCAGTTGCAGGCGAGAAGTGAGGAATTTGTGCCCGGAAGGCAGAAGAAACTGCAGCCATCTCCACTAATCAGGCTCCTTGCAGATGTGTTCCCGCTAAAATTCACACCATCCAAGCTTAACTCATCTTAACTAGCTTGAGATCGGATATTGGTTATCTTCTGGCTTCAAGAGTCCCAATTTAAGAGACTAAATTGAACTTTTTTGGGGGGGGGGTAGCTTTATCCCGATAAAATCAGCCCTTTATAACCAATACACGTGAAATCATGAAAAATTGCCCTTGATAATATCAGGGTCCTACAAGGGATGTGGTAGCTCAGTGGCTAAGACACTGAGCTTGTCGATCAAAAGGTTGGCAGTTCAGCGGTTTGAATCCTTAGTGCCACGGAATAGGGTGAGTTCCCATTACTTGTCTCAGCTTCTGCCAACCTAGCAGTTCGAAAGCAGGTAAAAAATGCAAGTAGAAAAATAGGAACCACTTTGGTGGGAAGGTAACAGCGTTCCGTCCACCTTTGGCATTGAGTCATGCCGGCCACATGACCATGGAGACATCTTTGGACAGCGCTGGCTCTTCGGCTTTGAAACGGAGATGAACACCGCCCCGTAGAGTCGGGAACGACCAGCACATATATGCGAGGAGAATCTTTACCTTTACCTTAATATCAGAGCCCAGGGAAACTAGTTGCAACGTTTTGCTGCGGATTTGAACATCTTTCTCTTGCATCCATTTTCTTTCAGTCTTCTCGTAAATGCTGGTCAGGATGGCAAATAACATTACCAAAAATTGTCCCAAAGGTGCTTTTTCAAGAGGAAACTGGACTTTCTGGTTTTTCTTTGAAGATGTCTCGCTTCCCCGTCCAAGAAGCTTCTTCAGCTCTGACTTTCCCCACCATCATCCAGTCAGAGCTGAAGAAGCGTCTTGGATGAGAAGCGAAACTTCTTCAAAGAAAAAAAAGCAGAATGTCCAATTGCCTCTTGAATAAGCACTTCTGGGATAACCATGACCTGGATGACTGAGCATCTCCATAGACAATTACCAAAAATTGTATCAGAGCAGTGTTCGTCAAACTTAAATAATTAAGAGCCTGTAGTACAGTGGTTTAAAGCACCCTGTTATTAACATCTATTAACATCTGCTGCTTGCAATTACTGCAAGTTCGAATCCCACCAGGCTCAAGGTTGACTCAGCCTTCCATCCTTTCTAAGGTAGGTAAATTGAGGACCCCGTTTGTGGGGGCAATAAGCTGACTTTGTATAAATATACAAAAGTATGAAGGCTATTGCTTAACGCACTGTAAGCCGCCCTGAGTCTCCGGAGAAGGGCGGCATATAAATCAAATAAAAAAAACAAAACTTGGCAACTTTAAGACGTGTGTCTATGAAGATTCTAAGTTATCCAGGTCATAGTTGTATCAAAAGTGTGTTTTTTTTATTTTTGAAAAGGCCACTGGACTGATTTTTTTGAGGAAGAAGAAGAAAAAGACATTTCACTTCCTATCCCAGAAGCTTCATCCGGTTGTATTGGGTGGCGTGGGAGAGGGAAAGACAGTTATTGACAGTTGAGATTAGTTTGTGGGGGAGGGGAATGATAGGCTCTGATAGGATGGGGGGTGGAATGGAAAGATTGACTTCAATTCCCAAAATTTCCCAGCCAGCATACTGGGGCAGTTGAAGTCCACACATCTTAAAAGTTGCCAAGGTTAAAGAAAGAACATATTATAAAGCGCGGAATAGGTTTTATACATGGTTGGAAAACAGAAATCGAATTAAGAAATAAGAATATAAAGTGAATTTTTTTTTTTAATTTGATTTATATGCCTCCCTTCTCCAGAGACTCAGGGCGGCTTACAATGCGCTAAGCAATAGCCTTCATACTTTTGTATATTTATACAAAGTCAGCTTATTGCCCCCACAAACTGGGTCCTCAATTTGCCTACCTTAGAAAGGATGGAAGGCTGAGTCAACCTTGAGCCTTGGTGAGATTCGAACCTGCAATAATTGCAGGCAGCTGATGTTAATAACAGGGCTTTAGACCACTGTACTATCCAAGGCTCTTATATCAAATAATTTTGATATTAACATGCTTGATATAAATGTCAATAATGATCCAGCTAACAAAACAGTTAATTATGAATATTTAAAAATAAAGAGAAGGAGCGGGAGGATAAAAGCTAAGAGCAAAGACAAAAGTCGATGCAGAAAGTTGTAAAATTGTACATATTTGTTGTTAGTATTGTATTTTAACGTCTGATGCCCGTGTGTTTTTGTTTTTTTGTTTTTGTCTCTTGACTTCTTCTGCTATTGTGTGTTTGGGTTTAAAATGTAAAATACTCAATAATTTTTTTTTTTTTAAATAAAAATAAAGGAAGAACACGGTGTTAAAGCTAATTTAGATCATGTGGGTGATTTGGATTTGGGATGGATTCATTGACATGTTCTTTGATCAGTTGATGGCCTCACTGACGTGCGGAAAGAATAGGTTACATTCAAATTCCATGCTAGATATGATAAAATGGAAAGCACAGCGTTGATGTGAAATAAATGCCTGCTAAGCCAGACCAAATGACAATGGAATTATGGCTCAGAGTGATGCGATCACAAGACCTGGAAAAAAAGCATATACCCTTGGGCACATGAATGGAAAGCTACTGGGGCCACCATTGGAGCAGGCATCTAAAGAGATGATTGATGAGGCAGAAGATAATTCCAACAAGAGGTCACCCCTCCCAAATGCTTCATTTCAAGAAGCTCTTTTCTCATGCTGTTGACATTAAGATTAACATTTAAAATTTAAGCAGGAAAACCCTTTCGGAAATGAAGGGATGAAATGAGCAAACTCTTGGTTCCTTATTTTTCTACTTGCTACCTACCAATGGTCTCAGAAGATGTTGAAGAACATCTAAAGAAAGGAAATTTTATGCAGTGCCAGCTTCATTCTATCTGCCCAGAATCAGGAAGGAATTTGCTCTCCCAGAGTTTTATCCATCATCCATTCCCCGAGGTCTTAAAGAGTCATAACTCAACAAAACATCCTTCTTGGAAGATCTGCCTTGTATGTAGACTTCAGACAGCACCTGCAGCTAAGGCCATCATTTTTATTGCTTATTTACATCTCATTTTTTCTTTTTCCTTTTGCTCAAGGGATCATGCATGATTATCCATCGAGTCATCTTCACTATTCAGGTAAGAAAGACTGTCTAAGAGAGAATGAGTAATGCAGACTCACACCAGAGAAACTTCCTGAAAAGAAGGAGAATTTGAATTCCAGTCTTCGCCCAATCCTAAACGCTCCGTGATAATTAAGATCAGAATTCAGGGGTGAAATGCTCCCGGTTCAGACCAGATCGCCCAATCCGGTAGCGATGGCAGCGGGTGGTCCGGAGAACCGGTAGCAAAAATCCCTGCCCACCCCATGCCCAGATGAGCCACGCAATCATCAGAGGCTTTAAAAAAAAAAATTAAAAGCATTTTTTTTTACAACCTCTTCGGCCAAAGAGGTTGTAGAAAAAATGGTTTTAAAAGTTAAAAAAAAAAAGTTGGCCACGCCCACCCAGTCACATTACCATCCCCTCCACCAAGCCACGCCCACAGAACCGGTAGTAACAAATTTTACATTTCACCACTGTCAGAATTCCACTGAAAAGGAAGATGTCATGCCTACCACACGCCTCTTCGGATACTATACAGGTAGTCCTCTACTTACAACAGTTCATTTAGTGCCCGGTTGAAGTTACAGGATTGCTGAAAAAAGTGACTTTTCAATAAGTGTTTTTCACACTTTGGACTGTTGCAGCATCCCCGTAATCACTGATCAGGATTCAGACTCTTGGCAACTGACTCGTATTTATGTCCCGGGATCAGAAATAGTAACAGAGTTGGAAGGGACTTTGGAGGTCATCTAGTCCAACCCCCTGCTCACGCGGGAGACCTATACTAGGGATTCGAACCGCTGAACTGCCGACCTTTCTGATCGACAAGCTCAACGTCTTAGCCACTGAGCCACCCAGCCCGGCTGATCAAGGGATCAACTTTTGCGACTTATTCTGATGGCAAAGTTCGACGGGGAAGCCAGATTTACTTCATAACCCCCTGTCACTAACTTCACACCTGCAATGATTCACTTAACAACTGTGGCAGGAAAAGTCGTAAAAATGGGGCAAACTCACTTAACCGACGTTTCACTTAGCAACCTAAAATTTTGGGCTCAATTGTGGTCGGAACTCGAGGATTACCTGCACACAAATGTAGAATAAGAATATCGTGGAAAGGGCTTTAAGATAACCTTATGCAACCCTGATCAAGCAGACTGCAATTTTCATTATCCCTAGCTAGCATAACTGGGTTGGCTGGGGTAAGAGGAACTGTGGTCCAACACATGTGGCTTTTAACCATGGCTAGAACCCAAGAAGCAATTCAATGCAAAACCCAAGCCATCTTTCTTGGCCCCATTGCCCAATAATATATTTTTGGTGTCAATTGATTGAGAAAAACAAAGGATGATTTTCCCTGCTAGAAAATTTGTATGTCATCTATCCGTTTTTTGGGGAACGTACATTTCAAGCTTGATGACCGAAACTCTCGGAGCAAAATGATATTTGGGGAAGATGGTCATTTTTTTTTTAGAATAAGCCTTTGCTCACCCATTTTTCCCTTCAATTCAGCATGATTCCCTTTATGATTATGAAGATGAACAGAACAGAATAGAATAACAGAGTTGTAAGGGACCTCGGAGGTCTTCTAGTCCAACCCCCTGCTTAGGCAGGAAACCCTCCACCACTTCAGACAAATGGTTATCCAACCTCTTCTTAAAAACAGATTATGTAACAGTAACAAGAGTGGGAAGGGACCTTGGAGGTCATTTAGTCCCACCCACTGCTCACACAGGGGACCTGTACTAGGGATTCCAGTGTTGGAGCATTTACAACTTCTGGAGGTTCAGATCAGTTCAGATCAGATCTTGTTTATGGCTCAGGGTTATGTAATAACCTCACACACACATGCATAAAAGATCAAAATATTGTGCCTTCCTTTTTCATCCAAGATTCTACCCTCCTCCTTCTCCTCCTCCTCTAGCACATTGATGAAATAGATAGATAGAAGATAGATAGATAGATAGGTAGGTAGGTAGGTAGGTGGGTGGGTGGGTGGATGGGTGGGTGGATGGGTGGGTAGGTAGGTAGATAGGTAGGTAGATGATAGAGGTAGGTAGATAGATAGATAGATAGATAGATAGAAGATAGATAGATAGAAGATAGATAGATAGATAGATAGATAGATGGGGAGGTGGATGGGTAGGTAGGTAGGTAGGTAGATAGGTAGGTAGATAGATGTAGGTAGGTAGGTAGAAGATAGATAGATAGATAGATAGAT
>WNWU01000101.1:1480528-1494101 GCA_012654045.1 Ptyas mucosa
AACTAAACTAAACTAAACTAAACTAAACTAAACTAAACTAAACTAAACTAAACTAAACGCTAGAGAGGCAAACGAAGGTGCTGAGTATTGCCAAGCTTTGAACCTCTTTTTACAAGAAAAGATTGCACAGTCATTTGTCAGAAACGGTATACGGTCTCCTGCTTGAGCAGGGAGGTTGGACTAGAAGACCTCCAAGGTTCCCTTCCCACCCTGTTGTTCTGTTAAATCTATCAAGCCGAAGATCCCTACCGATTAAGACACTTTGGAACATCTCGTCTGCATTTTATGGGTGTAAATTGTCAGGTTGGGCAGGGCAATTTGCAGCACAAGCTGATTTTATTTTATCTTGTTCACATTTGTGTTGGAAAGCAGGTGGGGAGGATCCAGCTGCTTTGAGGTTCTTCCCAACGGCGCCTTGATCTCAAGAAAAAAACCAGCTGGACTGGGGTCTACAAGCATGGAGAGGCCTCTGGTGTTATCAAGGTAGGCTTGGCTGCCAAAGAGACCTGAAATGTATGGTCTGATGATCATGTTGCATTGTTGGGAAATGACCCTTTGCACTTAGTAGCCAGTGACATCTTATAAGGTAACGGCAAAGGTTCCCCTCGCACATACGTGCTAGTCGTTCCCGACTCTAGGGGACGGTGCTCATCTCTGTTTCAAAGTCGAAGAGCCAGCGCTGTCCGAAGACGTCTCTGTGGTCGTGTGGACGGCATGACTCAACGCCAAAGGCACACGGAACGCTGTTCCCTTCCCACCAAAGGTGGTCCCTATTTTTTCTACTGGCATTTTTTACATTGCTTTCGAACTGCTAGGTTGGCAGAAGCTGGGACAAGTCACGGGAGCTCACCCCATTACGCGGCACTAGGGATTCGAACCGCTGAACTGCCGACCTTTCGACCGACAAGCTCAGCGTCTTAGTCACTGAACCACCGTGTCTCTTTTTATAAACCTTATTTATCTTATAATGGGAGATTAAGACTGAGCCCAACATGTGTAAGGATGAAATTACCTGAGGTTACTACCTAAGAGTAGGAAAGGAGCAGGAGAAGGAGGATGGAAACCCATCCGAGTCTAGCAGGCAGAAAACAGCTGATATGAAAAGAAGTTTTAGCAGGCATAAACTTGATATTTATTTATTTATTTATTGGTTCGATTTATACGCTGCCCTTCTCCGGAGACTCAGGGCGGCTTACAATGCGTTAAGCAATAGCTTTCATACTTTTTGTATATACCTGCTTAGTAGGGCTTTCGGGCCCCCCCTAAGCGGCGTTCTTTTTTATACAAAGTCAGCTTATTGCCCCCACAATCCGGGTCCTCATTTTACCTCCCTCGGAAGGATGGAAGGCTGAGTCAACCTTGAGCCTGGTGAGATTCGAACTTGCAGTAATTGCAGGCAGCTGGTGCTAGTTAACAGCACTTTAGCCTGCTGCGCCACTAATATGATATCCGTGAATGGATCCAGGATAAATTTGAAGTAAATAAGGAAAGGAAGTGGGGAAAACTTGTCCAAAGCGATTTTATTTTATTTATTGTATTCCATCTTTTTTTATATATATAAATAACTCAAGGCAGAAAACGTACTTCTTCCTCCTCCTATCTTACGTACAACAGCCACTCCTATCTTCTGTACAACAACTACTCTGTGATGTGGGTTGGGCTGAGAGAGAGTGAAGCCCTAAAGTCACCCAGCCAGGTTTCATGTCTAAAGTGGGACTAGAACTCACTGGCTCCTGGTGATCGGCCAGAAGCCACCTAACTGGCTTTCATGTCTAAGGCAGGACTAGAACTCAATATCTCCTAGTGATTGGCTCAAAGTCATCCAGCCAGCTTTCCTGCCTAAGGTGGAACTAGAACTCACAGTCTCCTGGTTTATAGCCTGGTGCCTTAACCACTCGACCAAACTGATAAACTGGTAACCAATGTAAATAATCATCATTTTCCTAGAAAAGGATGACGGAAAGGAATAGCATGTTGACTGTGGTCTAACTCAGGAGTTAGCAACCTGTGGCTCTGGAGCCGCATGTGGCTCTTTCATCCCTCTGCTGTGGCTCCTTGTCACTCAATATATGCGTCACAACCACCAATGTGCGACACCTGCCGGCAAGCGATTTATTGAGCTTTTCAACCCTGGGTAGGCCACCCATGGATAAATCCAAGAAAAGAAAAGTTTCAGAAGAAAACAGAACGTTTAATTCAACTACATATGCTAGTTTTGTGGCTGTTCAGGAAATAGTCAGGCACGGGAAGGGTTTTTGTGGCTCCCGGTGTTTTCTTTTCTGTGGGAAACGGGTCCAAATGGCTCTTTGAGTGTTTAAGGTTGCAGATCCCTGGTCTAACTGAATGAAAACCTGAGATTAACTGTCAGAATTGCCTCCCACGAATTGTGAAATTGCATAATTATTTGAACCATTAACTTTTACCTACTGCTGATGAAGTATTTGCAATAAGCCATGACTTCACTTGGGGAATTCTATGCATTGTATGACTACATTGATGTGATGAACGCTTTCCATCTGCTCTGTGGGTTGGGATGAACCGAGCCAATGCAGAGCTGGATGTTTTGCACTGCTTGCCTCTTGATGGAATCTATGAGAGCAACTCCGCCTTTCTATATATACTTGGGAACCTGCCCCGCTGAGCCAACAGATTTTCTAATTTTTCCACTCTGGTGTAAGCATGGGTTGGATTGCAGCACCGGTTTCTTCAAGATGAGTTTGGGGATCTGTCGTAACACTGATAATGCGGATGTCTTAAAACCTGCTTTACATCAGTGGTCTGTTTTCTTTCTCTTTGGGAGATGCCCAAGTCTTTTTGTAATTTTTTTTCTTCTAAAAAATGGTTATACCTTCCACATGAGAAATTGGAAATCTTCAATCTTCCTACTTAAAACTTAAACCATCCCAGATTATGATGCATCCCAGTATAATCATTTAATCAATCCGATTAAAAAGGTAAAGGTAAAGGTTCCTCTCACACATATGTGCTAGTCGTTCCCGACTCTAGGGGGCGGTGCTCATCTCTGTTTCAAACCTGAAGAGGCAGCACTGTCCAAAGACATCTCCATGGTCATGTGGCCGGCATGACTAAATGCCAAAGGCGCATGGAACGCTCTTATCTTCCCCACCAAAGGTGGTCCCTATTTTTCTACTTGCATTTTTTACGTGCTTTCAAACTGCTAGGTTGGCAGAAGCTGGGACAAGTAATGGGAGCTCACCCTGTTACATGGCACTAGGGATTTGACCCACTGAACTGCCAACCTTTTGATCGACAAGCTCAGCG
The DNA here is from genome assembly GCA_012654045.1 of Ptyas mucosa. NCBI lineage: Eukaryota > Metazoa > Chordata > Lepidosauria > Squamata > Colubridae > Ptyas > Ptyas mucosa. Next base: position 1,483,811 of record WNWU01000101.1, read on the forward strand.
TCTTAGCCACTGAGCCACCTCATCCCTTTCAATCCAATTAGGATTGATCAAATTATTATACCCTATTAAGTATAGGGTCTCCTTCTCGAGCAGGGGGTTGGACTAGAAGACCTCCAAAGTCTTTTTCAAGTGTATTATTCTATGTTCTCTATGTTCTGTATTTCACAGGCATTGTAAGGGGAGAGCCTGGTTAATAAATGGGGAAAAAAAACAGGAATCTGTAGCATCTTTTCAGAACTAACACCATGGCTCTGATGAAGTGAGTGCAGCTCGTGAAAATGTGTCCCTTTTAATAAAACTGTTAGTTGGAAAAGACACTACTAGCCTCCACTTGATAAAGAAAGGCAGGAGACAGATATGTTGCAAAGTAATGAAGTCATCATCAGCTGAGGGACGTGTTTGATTTCTTTCCAAAATTCCATTCTGACTTGGCACCACCTATCAATGATGCCAAGGAAACTATTCTGAATTCATCAACCTTTGGAAATTCACGACTCATCTTTGACTCAACGGTGTCTTTGGAGCCCAAGCCTTAATGCTGGTGCATTTCTGCTGGTGCATTTGGTGACCCTTTTAATATCAGGCTAGTCCAGGTAGTCCTCGGCTTACAACCGCAATTGAGCCCAACATTTCTGTCGTTCAGTGAATTTTTGCCCCGTTTTACGATCTTTCTTGCCTCCGTCGCTAAATGAATTGCTGCCATTCATAAGTGTTGTAAGTTGAGCACTACCTGGATCCCAACTAAAGAGGGATGAAGGAATTCCTCTGGGTTTATTGTGTTTGTAAATGAGTCCTGTTCTTGTGATAACTTTTATTGAATTCTGTAATCAATCAGTTTTACCTCTTTACCCTAGAGGGACATGGTGGCTCATTGACTAAGACGCTGAGCTTATTGATCGAAAGATCGGCAGTTCAATGAATCCCGAATCCTTAGTGCCGCGTAATAGGGTGAGCTCCAGTGACTTGTCCCAGCTTCTGCCAACCTAGCAGTTCAAAAACACGTAAAAAATGCAAGTAGAAAAATAGGGACCATCTCTGGTGGGAAGGGAACAGCGTTCCGTGTGCCTTTGGTGCTGAGTCACACCGGCCATATGACCACGGAGACGTCTCCAGACAGCACTGGCTCTTCGGCTTAGAAACGGAGATGAGCACCACCCCCTAGAGTCAGGAACGACTAGCACATATGTGCGGGGGGAACTTTTACCTTTACTTTTACCCCTTCCCTCTTCAGAACTGACTTTGGAATACAGCTAGTCCTCGGCTTACGATCGCCAGGGAGCCCAACATTTCTGTTGTTGACTGAGACATTTGTTAAGTGAGTTATGCCCCATTTACGACCTTTCTTGCCATCGTTGTTAAGTGAATCATTGCTGTTCCTAGTTAGTCACTCGGTTGTTAAGTGAATCTGGCTTTCCCATTGACTTTGTCTAAGAGAAAGTCGCAAAATCTGATCACATGACCCCAGGACACTGCAACCGTCATCAATGTGAGTCTGTTGCCAAGCATCCAAATTTTATTCACAGTGAACATGAGGATGCTGCAACGGTCATAAGTGCGGAAATGGTCACGTCACTTTTTCAATTTATGGGACTTGCCATGGAATGGAATGGAATGGAATGGAATGGAATGGAATGGAATGGAATAGAATAGAATAGAATAGAATAGAATAGAATAGAATAGAATAGAATAGAATAGAATAGAATAGAATAGAATAGAATAGTAAAACTGGAAGGGACCTTGGAGGTCTTCTAGTCCAACCCCCTGCCCAGGCAGGAGACCCTATACCACTTCAGGCAAATGGTTATCCAACATCTTCTTAAAAACTTCCAGTGTTGGAGCATTCACAACTTTTGGAGGCAAGTTGTGTTCCACTAGTTAATTGCTCTAACTGTCAGGAAATTTCTCCTTAGTTCTAAGTTGCTCCTCTCCTTGATTAGTTTCCATCCATTGCTTCTTGTCCTGCTCTCAGGTCAGTGGTGGGATTCAATTTTTTTTACTATTGGTTCTGTGGGCATGGTGTGGCTTGATGGGCATGGTTTGGTGGGCGTGGCAGGGGAAGGATACTGTAAAATCTCCATTCCCACCCCACTCCAGGGGAAGGTTACTGAAAAATTCCCATTTCCTCCCAATCAGCTGGAACTCGGGAGGCAGAGAATAGATGGGGGCGGGGCCAATCAGAGGTGGCATTTACCAGTTCTCCGAACTACTCAAAATTTCTGCTACCGGTTCTCCAGAACTGGTCAGAACCTGCTGAAACCCACCTCTGCGTCATCTGCTTTGGAGAATAACTTTACACTTGACTGTTAAAAATCTGATTGAATCTTTTTGGCACCCCTGAACTGGGTGCAGTGAATACGTAAAAACTGATAGCAAAAGGATCAGGTAAATTGTTTTACTTCCTACCTGCCAGATAAAACAGATTACCTTATTTGGATTGCGTCTAGTATTGGATTGTGTCTAGTATGTACACTTCTTATGTTAAGTCCAGATTTGATAGATTGGGGAGCCTTTGAAAGGTGCTCCCCTACCAGTGGTGGGATTCAAATAATTTAACAACCGGTTCTCTGCCCTAATGACCAGCTGGGTAGGCGTGGCTCGGTGGTCATGTGACTGTGTGGGCGTGACCAACTCAATGTCACTCACGTTGATGGGCGCTTCACCTTATTATTACAATGTAATAAGGGTTAACCAGAGAGGCAGTTTCTATAAGCAGAGCAATAAAGATTAGGCTAGAAACACCACCAGAATGTTTCCTTCCTGCCTTTCTTACAGGATTAGCCCTGTAAAGTGGAAAAAAACAAAATGAGATTTCTTCCAACAACCAGTTCTCCGAACTGCTTAAAAAGTTAACAACCGGTTCTCCCGAATAGATGTGAACTGGCTGAATCCCACCACTTTCCCCTATCCCCTTTCTGTTTTATTTCATCATTCCTGTAAGTTAACTTTAAAAAAAATAATAATTGTAGAATGTACAAGGATGTCTTTGATTTTTCCCTCCCGTCTCTGTGGGAAATCTAAAAAGAATGCCAACATGTAATTTATCCTTGTCGATGCTATTATTACATGATAAATAATGGTGGGACTTTGAAGAGGCATTGTGCTTGGTGTTTTTAAAATAAAAGTCCTTCCAAAGACGGTTATCAAAATTTATAGCAGACAATTTTGAGAGAAATTAAGGGTTTGGGTGGGGTAAGGGGGTAGGGAAGATGTGATTAGCTGCACAAAAGATGATATAACTTGTATTTGAATCTAAGGCGCGTTCCAAAAACAATGGCTCTGTTTAAAGACAAGCAATAACAGCTCCAACTAAGCCATGGATAATTCCCCTAAAAGGTAAATATTCCCCTTGCACATATGTGCTAGTTGTTCCCGACTCTAGGGGGCGGTGCTCATCTCCGTTTCAAAGCCGAAGAGCCAGCGCTGTCCAAAGACGTCTCCGTGGTCATGTGGCCGGCATGACTCAATGCCAAAGGCACACGGAACGCTGTTCCCTTCCCACCAAAGGTGGTCCCTATTTTTCTATTTGCATTTTTGACGTGCTTTCGAACTGCTAGGTTGGCAGAAGCTGGGACAAGTCATGGGAGCTCACCCCATTATGCGGCACTAGGGATTCGAACTGCTGAACTGCCAACCTTTCGATCGACAAGCTCAGCATCTAACCACTGAGCCACCGTGTCCCATTAACTCCATTAACAGATAGGTGAGGCTATCTGTTCTCTCCTGCATGAGTCCCTGTTCTGAATTTAAAATTATAAGATGGCAGAGATTTTATTCCTGCCCTTCCTTAAAAGGTTGGATCTTTGCTTCTACAGCATCACTAAGGAGAATCTCTCTCCTTTGCTTGCATACCTTATTTTGCGTCTTCCATTCAAGGAACTACCGTATTTTTTGGAGTATAAGACGCACCTTAGTTTTTGGGGAGGAAAATAAGAAAAAAGCTGATTGGTGGGTGGATCAAATAACCCCAATCAGCTGTTCCCAGTGGTGAATTTTAGCAACAGGTTCCTTGGTTGTGAGCTCTGTGCCTTGCTTTTTTTCCTGCCTCTGAAACCTCTGAAACTCTGTTTCAGAAAAAAAACTTTTTTTCCTGCCTCTGAAAGCCTCCGAAACAGAGCTTCAGAAAAAAAAGCCTCTGAAGTCTGTTTGGAGGCTTCTTTTCTGAAGCTTCTTTTCTGATGCTTTTTTCAGCCTCTGAAACCTCCCTTTGAGAAGCCGGGCTGCATTCGGAGTATAAGACGCACTCAGATTTTCACCCTCTTTTTTTTGGGGGGGGGGGGGAGAAAGGTGCTTCTTATACTCCGAAAAATACGGTAAATACACAGAGATTTGGCTGAAATCCTAAATCCTGATACGCTCAATAGGATTTGCCTACATCCACATGTGTACAGATGTTCAGTTAGACAGCAGCCTAGGGCTCTGCTCCGTGTGCTCTCGTGGAACTTAAACAGTGCTTGACTTGCATAGGTTCAAGCTGTTAGCTCAGAAATATGGGGCAAACAGCTGAATGGGCAAGCAAGCAATTCTTACTGCGTTTTTCGGTTGGAAAGGAAATACTTTTGCTGTCAAAGTGAAATATGTCTCCAGCACATCTTGATAGTAAAAAAAGGACAATTACCCTTAGTTTAGGCACACGTGGACGGAACGCCAGGCATTTTGCACTTAAACAAATGTGGCTTGCCCAAAAACCATGATGTGGTTGGCTTGGTTTGGCCTTCACATGCAAATGCAGTCACTGTGGCTTGTTAAACCGCGACCAAGGCTCTGCCTGTGTGTCAATCCGTGCAACTGTGGCTTATTCAAGAAACTGAACTGAGGCTTATTCAAGAAATAAAACATAAGGCTGGAAGGGACCTCAGAGGTCTTCTAATCCAACACCCTCCTCAAGCAGCAAACCTTATATCATCCCAGTCAACTGGTTATCTAGTTTAGTTTTGAAAACTTCCAGTGATGGAGCACCCACAACTCCTGGAAGCATGCTGCTCCATTAATTAATGGGGGGCCTGAGTGGCGCAGTAGACTAAGGCACTGTGGTTAACATTTAGCTGCCTGCAATTACTGCAAGTTCTAATCTCACCAGGCTCGAGGTTGACTCAGCCTTCCATCCTTTCTAAAGTAGGTTAAATGAGGACCCGGATTGTGGGGGCAATAAGCTGACTTTGTATAAAATATACAAAAGTATGAAGGCTATTGCTTAACGCACTGTAAGCCGCCCTGAATCTCCGGAGAAGGGCGGCATATACATCAAATTAAAAAAAAATGTTTCCAAGGTCACTTTCAGAAAATGTTTCCTCAGTTAAACAGATTAACAGAGTTGGAAGGGACCTTGTAGGTCTTCTGGTCCAACACCCACCCACCCCGCCCATGCAGGAGACCCTACAGCATTTCTGACAAATGGCACCTCAGTCTCTTCTTGAAAGCCTCCAGTGATGAAGCTCCCACAACTTCTGGAGGCAACGTCTGTTCCATTGGTTGATTGTTCTCACTGTCGGAAACTTCCTCCTTATTTCTAGGTTGAATCTCTCCTTGATCAGTTTCCATTCATTATTCCTTGTCTGGCCTTCGGGTGCTTTGGAAAATAGCTTGATCCCTTCCTCTCTGTGGCAGCTCCTCAAATACTGGAAGACTGCTATCATGTCTCCCTTGGTCCTTCTCTTCACTAGACTAGCAATGCCCAGTTCCTGCAACCGTTCATCATATCTTTTAACCTCCAGTCCCCTAATTATCCTGATTGCTCTTCTCTGCACTCTTTCCAGAGTCTCAACATCTTTTTTATAGTGTGGTGACCAAAATTAGTTCCAGGTTGAAGCCAGGGGTGAAATCCAGTAGGTTCTGACAGGTTCTGGAGAACCGGTAGCGGAAATTTTGAGCAGTTCGGAGAACTGGCAAATGCCATCTCTGGCTGGCCCCAGAGTGGGGTGGGAATGGGGATTTTGCAGTATCCTTCCCCCAGGAGTGGGGTGGAATGGGGATTTTGCAGTATCCTTCCCCTGCCATGTCCACCAAGCCATACCACACCACACCACACCACGCCCACCAAGCCACGCCCACAGAACCGGTAGTAAAAAAATTTGGATTTCACCACTGGTTGGAGCTCTCTTTAACAAGCTTCCACCTATCACTTCTTGCCCTCTGGTGCTTAAACGTGGCTTATTCTAGAAATTTAAGCAAATGAGAGGATAGCACAAGGGTATTCTGTCTCTTGATTTCAGAATATGGATAAATGAGTTCTACAGAATACTTCACCTGGAATGCTCCTACTGAAGATATCAGCCAGTTAGTTATGCTGTTTTCCGATACCTGCCTTTCCATCTTCTTAGTTCTCTGTCATCCAACAGTAAGCATTCTGTGATATTTTGGCTCTGTTCTGCTGTAATTTGGCACATCAGCTTGCAGTTACCATAATGGCCACCTTTGACATTTTTTCCAGAGTTCACAGGGCTAAGAAAGGCACTCATTATTGGGCTCTGTAAAGTAAGAAGGAGGGACGCGGTGGCTCAGTGGCTAAAATGCTGAGCTTGTCGATCAGAAAGGTCGGCAGTTCAGCGGTTCGAATCCCTAGTGCCACATAACGGGGTGAGCTCCCGTTATTTGTCCCAGCTTCTGCCAACCTAGCAGTTCGAAAGCATGTAAAAAATGCAAGTAGAAAAATAGGGACCACCTTTGGTGGGAAGGGAACAGCGTCCTGTGCGCCTTTGGCGTTGAGTCATGCTGGCCACATGACCATGGAGATGTCTTCGGCTCTTCGGCTTTGAAACGGAGATGAGCAGTGCCCCCTAGAGTTGGGAACGACTAGCACATATGTGTGAGGGGAACTTTTACTTTTACCTTTAAAATAAGAAGCCAAGCAGGTGAACTTCTGCAATATGTGGGTGTGATGAGAAAGGCCATTTAAGGCCTTTGATAAGAAGAGAAGGGTGGGGGGAGTCCTCTTTATAAAGCTGCTCCTTTGGTGCAGGCAGGGAGGTGGCAATTTGCAAAGGAGATTCAATCTTTGCCTAGCGCAGAGGCCAAAAAGTCGAATCTCTGAGCAAACAGAGCTACAGGGAAAAATGTGTCATGGGTGTAAAGCGCCCTCTGTGGGCAGAAAGGAAATGCATTTTGAGATTCAATCTACAGTAATGGCCAAAATTGTGGAAACCTTTTGGGAAAAGTGTATTTTCCAAAACTAGCTAATAACGCCATTTATTTTCGGAGTAGTACCCTAAAATTATATATCAATGGAAAGATAATTTAATCAAGAATGTAATGCAATAACTTTTATGAAGGATTTGCTATTAGAATAGCAGTTGCAGCATAAAGAAGAAAAGGGAAACACGTAGAAAAAAATGAGATATACAAAAATGATCACCATGTCAGTTAATCCTTAGTTGGGTAACCTTTAGCATGAATTACAGCCTGACAACGTCTTCCCAGGGAGTGAACCAAGTCTTTTAGTTCTGCAGCTGTTACAATGTGAAACCGAGATTGAAGGATGGCTACTATTAACTGGGTTTTATTGCTGGGTCACTTTTGACTAACAAGTTTCTTTAGTCGGTTCCATAGATTTTCAGTTGAGTTAAGGTCTGGGCTATTCCCAGGCCATTCCAGCAGTGGAATAGGATTATCTTGAAACTCCTCCCAAAAAAGTGGTGTTATTAGCCACCAAACCTCAAAAATACACTTTTCCCAAAAGATAAAAGGCACACTTAGCTGCAAAAGTGTGCGATTTGTATGTGCTTCACTGGAGCTTATTTGTATTCAAGGGCTTACACTAAGGGTGTGCAATATTTTTGAGGCTGGTGAACACAATTGGATTTTAGGGAGCATGCCAAGAGTGGGTGGTCCCTAATATTGGATTTGATTTCTTTTACGTTATTTAATCTTATGCCGCAGCAAGTGGAAACAGCTCTCTGATCTGGAGCAGGCTCACAAGAAAGCAGGATTAGAGCTAGCTACTAATGGAATGTGGTGGCTCAGTGGCTAAGACACTGAGCTTGTCAATCGAAAGGTGGACAGTTCAGCGGTTCGAATCCCTAGTGCCACGTAACAGCTGAGCTCCCGTTACAGTAACAGCGTTCTGTTCACCTTTGGTGTTTAGTCATGCCGGCCACATGACCACGGCGACGTCTTCGGACAGTGCTGGCTCTTCGGCTTTGAAATGGAGATGAGCACCGCCCCCAGAGTCGGGAATGAGTAGCACATACATGCGAGGGGAACCTTTACCTTTACCTTACTAATGGAATGCAAGTTCCATTTTCTTTCCAAATTTTCCTTCAGTAAATCTTGGCTTATGGGAAGAAAAAAATTCCAGAAGAGTTCCAAAGGTGCCTTTTCAAAAGGCAACTGGACTTCCTTTGGTTTTTTTTTTCTCTTGAAGACGTTTTGCTTCTCATCCAAGATGCATCTTCAGTTCTTCAGACTTTGTCAGCAAGGTTTGGAAAGTAAAACTCGATCTGGAGGAGTCTATGGCTTCTTACAATTTGTCTTCACTCTTCACGTGCATCCAAGCAGGTGACGCTATCATGGTAGTGAAGAAACGACTGCTACAAGACAAGACAACACATTAGATGACAGAACTAACCTCAGCCCAGACCACATATGTATGTACGATGCTGAATCTCTGCCTGACCACGACTTATTTTAAATGAGAACTGAAGATACTTCTTGGATGAGAAGTGAAATGTCTTCAAGAGAAAAAAATAAAGTTCAGTTGCCTTTTGAAAAACCACCTTTGAGACAACCGTGACCTGGATGACTGAAAATATAAGAGAAGAAAATTCCAAATTCCTTCCATGTTGTTTCCCCTTTTTCCAGCGAGGTGTCTACATAATTACCAAGATTTGAGCACAGTTAAAGGAAGCAGTTTCTCTCTCACTCTCTCTCTCTGTGTATAGTTTAATGAAAAGAAGGACTAGGGAAGACATGATAGCAGTCTTCTAATATCTCAGGGGCTGCCACAAAGAAGAGGGAGTCAAGCTATTCTCCAAAGCACCTGAGAGAGGACAAGAAGCAATGGGTGGAAACTAATAAAGGAGAGAAGCAATTTAGAACTAAGGAGAAATTTCCTGACAGTTAGAACAATTAATCAGTGGAACAACTTGCCTGCAGAAGTTATGAATGCTCCAACAGTGGAGGTTTTTAAGAAGAGATTGGACAACCATTTGTCTGAAATGGTATAATCTTTCCTGCCTGAGCAGGGGGTTGGACTAGAAGACCTCCAAGGTTCCTTCCAACTTGGTTATTCTGTTGTGTTCAGTTGTTCTGGGATTCTCTCCCCCCCCCCAATTTGGTTAAGCCTCTCCTAGGGCTTTTACTGTAGCTCAATGGGTTTCCTACCTTTAACTGATAGGAAACCATGACAGCTGGATTCTGGAGCTGTCAATCTTAGGGATGTGGCCTCAAGTTGCCCATCTCTGCCTGACAGTTAGAACAATTAATCAGTGGAACAACTTGCCAGCTGGGGTTGGACTAGAAGACCTCCAAGGTCCCTTCCAACTCTGTTATTCTGTTATTCTTCTTCAGTCCCCTTAAGAATGAACATTTGACCATCCACTGAATCTGTTCTTCCAACGCTAAGAGTTGGAAAAAAATATGGGTTGCCAACCACTTAGAATTCTCAGCTTTAAGCTGCCCTTCGCCCAAGTTATATAAAACCATTCTCCAAAAACACACAGCCAGTAAACACACACAGTATTTATACTTTTCTAGGCTAAGTGAGCCCAAGGCAGGCAGAAAACTATGAGTACAAAAAAATAAAATAAATAGTACTCATCATGAAATGTTTTAGATTCAAAGAATAGAAAAGAACAAAGGCCTATTGAGAAGTGGTTTCCCCAGTGTTGGGTTTTTTCTTTTCTTTAAAAAACGGTTTTGGAAACTTTGGAATTGAAAAATGTTTTATGGCACTTGGAAAGCTGTAAAAGCATTCCGAAATAGTTTTGCCCGGATAGGTAACATTACTTCGCTGACCTTGGCTGATTATAAAAGGGCTAAGCAGGTTCACTTGGAGGAGACATCACTAGGAAATTCCAGAATGATAGGCTAGATGCAAAAATTAGGAAAACTTCTGTGAAGACGGAAATTACAAGCCACTTCAGAAGTGCTGCCAAGGAACTGGCCATCTTTGTGATGTCACCGGAAATTGAACTCTGGTTGAGAAAACCCTTATCCTTTAACTGTAGACTTCTATTTAGTTATGTTCTCGAGGACATTTGCATCATCTAAATTAAAAAAAAAAGTGGTGAAACACAGCAGAGAAAAACCACGAAAAGTGGTTTATGGAGGAATGGAATGGAATGGAATGGAATGGAAT
>WNWU01000101.1:1513165-1529594 GCA_012654045.1 Ptyas mucosa
ATAATTATTATTATTATTATTATTATAATTTATATGCCGCCCTTCTCCCGTAGGACTCGGGGCGGTGTACAGAGTTAAAACATATGACAATAAATACCCTAAAAACAGCCAAATATAAAAACCTCAAACAATTAAAATCAGGGAAAATGCTGGAACAGCCATGACTTCAGCTCGGTGCGGAAAGTGCGGAGGTCAGGGGCCGTCCAGAGCCCGATGGGTAACTCATTCCAGAGAGTCGGTGCGGCCACTGAGAACGCCCTCATCCTGGGGGTCACCAGCCGACATTGTCTGGCCGATGGTACCCGGAGGAGGGCAGCCCTATGTGATCGCACAGGGAGATGGGAGGCCGGTAAGAGGTGGTCCTGCAAGTATCCTGGGCCCATGCCATGAAGGGCTTTGTAGGTAAGAACCAGCACCTTGAAGTGGATCTGAAGAACAAGTGCAGCTCGCGCAGGAGAGGTGTCACACTGGAGTAACGGGAAGCTCCCATAACAACCTGTGCGGCCGCATAAGTATGTCTTATCTTATAAACCAAGGTAAGACATACCCAGACAATTACATTAATCAATATAACATCATGTATATATAGCTAATCCGGTTGAATAAATATTATTGTAAATTTCCATTTGGGCTACTATCATCATCATCTTTTAATGACTTCATAATCCCTTGCGGGGTGGAGTCTGGGCAACTGAATGGAACTAGCAGAGTGTTTACTGGCCGGATGCCTTCCTGTCGCCAATGCGGAGTTTTGTTCAACAGTGTCCCCAGAGAGCGAAATATCTGCCTCTACGTAGGATTGAACTCACAGCCTCCTGATTGTGAGGCGAGAGCTCCACCTCTAGGCCACCTGCGCCACTCTCTATTTGGGCTGCTATACCCTCCCTCTATTGGTTATAGGGGAAAGGGTACAAATGCTGAAAGTTCATCAGAAAACCTTACGTACGGTCTATACAGGCTATCCGAGGCTCTTCCCACTGCCCACTTGATTGGCATCGGATGATGGGCACATGGCGCTGTATGTAATCTTGATTGCACTGGTAGCGCACCATAGCATTGATCTCATAGCGGTCTTTCTTCTTGCCAAAGTGCCTGGCATTCTCAACTGCGGGAGGGTCTCCACAGGCAACTGGGGGAAGAAAAGGACATTTTTTCAAATTGTTTTCTGCTCAAAGCAGCACTCGGACAACAGATGCTCCTGTTCTGACCTCGGCTTCCCCAAAAAGCACTTGGGGAAACAGCTGCCTGAGGACTAGTAGCACTGCAGCAAGTGGTTATGCTTAAATTTCCTCTAGTGTCATAGTCCAATGTGGTATGGAAGCATTGTAGGACATTTAAGTAAAGACGAGATCCAGTTATGCGGTGCTGATTGAAAAGTTGGGCCAGAAACTACAGCCTGGGAGAAGTGCTATGGACTTTCTTTATTAACTCCAGGAGACACGGATTATGTCTTCTCAAACTGTCATCCCAGAAAGAAGAACAAAGGTCACACACAAGGCACTAAGCAGGCTTAAATATGTACCTGAACAATGCATGTACCCTGGAGAAGTTCAAACGAAGACAGGTTAAATTACCCGGAAGACCCTCATGAAAGTAGCACTTGTAGCAATATCCTTAGAGTGAATTATGGCTTCCAAGAGGCCTGTTTTCTACAACTGGTTATGATTAGCATATGTTGCACTTGGAACTGGGCCAGTAGCTTTCAATATTTCATTTTTCAGCTGAGGGGACAGCCTGTCCTTGGATCTGCCATGTCTTTTCCTCGACTCTTGCCTCACTGCTTAGTGCCCTTAATCATTGTTCAGCCCTGACACTGGCTTTCTACTCTGTCCTCAGGATCTTGACTGCTGAGATGCAAGCCTTTTGCAGTCCTAATCTTGGACTGCTTCGGTGGTGGGTTGCTCCTGGTTCTGTCCAGTTCTATAAAACAGGTAGTAAAAATCGGCGGGAGGCTCCGCCCACCCGCCCGGGTGTCATAATTGATGATCTGCACACAGTGGTGAAATCTAAAATTTGTTACTACCGGTTCTGTGGGTGTGGCTTGGTGGTGGGGGTAATGTGACTGGGTGGGTGTGGCCATTTTTTTGTTTTTTACTTTTAAAAGCATTCTTTCTACAACCCCTTCGGCAAAGAGGTTGTAAAACAATGCTTTCAAAAGGCTCTGGCGATCCCAGCTGAGTTGCCTGATCGTCAGAGGCTTTTTTTTTTCCGTTTAAATGCCTTTGACAATCCAAGCTGAGTTGCCTGATCAGCAGAGGCTTTTTTAAAAAGCCTCTGCCGATCAGGCAACTCAGCTTGGATTGTCAGAGGCATTTAAAAGAAAAAAAAAAGGGTTTTGTTCTTTTAAAAGCCTTTGATGATCCCAGCTGAGCCGCGCGATCATCAGAGGCTTTTTTTTTTTTTTTACTTTTAAAAGCATTTTTTCGGCCAAAGAGGTTGTAGAAAAAATGCTTTTAAAAGTAAAAAAAAAAAAAAGCCTCTGGTGATTGTGCGGCTCAGCTGGGCATGGGGGGTGGGGGTGAGGGGCAGGGATTTTTGCTACCGGTTCTCCGAACCACCCGCCTCCATCGCTACCGGATCAGGCGATCCGGTCCGAACCGGGTGAAATGCATTTCACCCTGTCTGCACATACGCAGAAGCTTCTGCACATGTGCAGAAGCGTGCACGCGCGAGAGAGGTGGTAGTAAAGGTAAGTAGAAGCCACCGCTGATTGATTGGGCTGTGTGAGCCCTTCTACACCGGACGTTGAGCCTCACCTGTTCCTTTCTTGCAAGTGAACGGGAGGTGGTAATTGCACGGCACATCGTTCCATTCACCCTTCTCATGCCAGATCATGACCACACAGTCTTCGTCTTTGGCAAAAAAGTTATCCGGCTGGTTAGGTCGCCAGTTCTCATATTGCTAAGGAAAGAGAGAAAAAGATCCGGAGTCAAACAGAGAGCCAGATGAAGCAGGGAGGGGGGGGAGGGGAGGGGACAGGACAAGGGGAGAAAAAGACAAAGTCATGATTAGACCGTTCACAGTTCTCCATTTTTAAAAAAAAGTTAGAAGCAGTTGCCGCTTTCCCGTAAAGTTGGTTTTGCTCTATAACGCTGGAATTTGAGGGTCATAACCTGCTTGCTAGGTAGGGGTGTACTTTTCCCATCAAACTTTCATTTTCCATTATGGAAACTTCCTTTCCTTTGAGGAAGGAAGACATTTTAATTAAGGAAGATGCCTGATCCATCCTGCTTTGAGATGCCGAACCTCTTTTTGGACCATGGACTATCTGGGCTTTCTGAGGGCTACATTCTAAAGGGGGCATTTCTAAGGTTAAAGAGGGAGCCAAGATCAATACTGATTTAATTTGGTCGCCCTCTCAATATTAGTAAAAATGGAATGATACCGTGAGTAGAGTAACATCAAAGGTAAAGGTTCCCTTTGCATACATGTGCTAGTCGTTTCCAACTCAAGGGGGTGGTGCTCATCTCTGTTTCAAAGCCGAAGAGCCAGCGCTGTCCGAAGACATCTCCATGCTCATGTGGCCGGCATGACTCAATGCCAAAGGCGCACAGAACACTGTTACCTTCCCACCAAAGGTGGTCCCTATTTTTCTACTTGCATTTTTTTACCTGCTTTCAAACTGCTAGGTTGGCAGAAGCTGGGACAAGGAATGGGAGCTCACCCCATTATGCGGCACTAGGGATTCGAACCACTGAACTGCCGACCTTTTGATCGACAAGCTCAACATCTTAGCCACTGAGCCACTGCGTCCCTACTACAAGTAACATTACTCCCTGCATATTTAATCATTCTCCTACTGTAACATTAAACATAATTTGGTGGGTTCTGGAAGCTGTCTCTGGGTTACTCTAGGAAGATCTGGGGACTTGGGTATTTAATACACTTCTATAGTAAGAAGGGTGATTTGTATCCATGCTACAAACATAGCTGTTTCCCATACTTCCTCCTGTCCATGTAGTCTTTTCTCAAATAGGCACTCCCCAAATAGATTTCCTGTTGGATTCTTGGATTTCTGAAACATTGATTTCCCAACAGTCCAGAAACATCTCTATATTTGATCTCTTCCAGAGTCTAACTTACAAGAGAATGTCCATCAGACCAGCGAAAGTCATCTTCTACAGCTCGGTCACTTAGCCCAACCCACTGGTAGTTCTGTGCATTGCCTAGATAACACACAAATAAAGAGAAATTAACAATGAATGCTGGTTTATTTGGAGGCAGAGGATGAGTCTCTGGATTTTGAGCCTAAGAGCAAGATTCAAACTAAACTAAGGAGCACTTGGAATTCAATGCAAAAAGGTGCTTTGGAACACCCAAATTGCCTACAGTTCTTTAAAACAGCTGCATCTGTTCCCATTACTGTACATCTGCCTCTTGAGTTGCACCAGGATCCCTGGAAGAGACATGCAAGGTTTAAGGAGTTACCAAGAGATGCTTGCTTTTGAATCTAAAGGACTGCACAGCTCTAGCTTAAGTAACGATCACATTAAATGAGGAACAGTTTCTTTTTTTCATTCAGTAATTCAATAATGAGGTATTTATTCTGGTTAATTTTAGAAAATACTGCATAGAGGACTGGATTGATTCAGTTTTCACGTACCCTTAAAAATTCTTCCATGCCATTGGAAAGTAGTTAATGATAACCTGTTTCTATCAGCAGCAATGGGAATGGCTTTATTATTGATACACAAGCTTGATACACAACCTTTATTATTGTCCCAAAAGTGCTTTTTCAAGAGGAAACTTGGACTTTCTGGGTTTTTTGGAAGATGTTTTGCTTTTCATCCAAGACGTTTCTTCAGCTCTGGCTTCTTGGATGAGAAACGCCTTCGAAGAAAAACCAGAAAGTCCAAGTTTCCTCTTGAAAAAGCACCTTTGGGACAACCATGACCTGGATGACTGAGAATCTCCATAAACTTTTATAGTGAGACACAATCTTTTTTGGTGGGAAGAAGAGTCAGGCTGAATGTTAATTAACATGATATGCAAAAAAGTCTCAGAAACGAAGCTTCAGAAAAAAAGCCTCAGAAACAGAGCTTCAAAAAAAAAAAAGCCTTAGAAACAGAGCTTCAGAAAAAAAGCCTCAGAAACAGAGCTTCGGAGGCTTTTTTTCCCTGAAGTTCTGTTTGGAGGCTTTCAGAGGCAGAAAAAAAAAAGCCCCCCAAAAAGCCAGGCACAGAGCTCACAACCAACGAACCTATCGCTAAAATTCACCTCTGGAAACAACTGATTGGGGGTATTCTGGGAGGCTGACCCACCTGCCAATCAGCTTTTTTCTTATTTTCCTCCCCAAAAACTAAGGTGCGTCTTATACTCCGAAAAATATGGTATTTATTTTTTCAAAACAACAAGCAAGGCGGAATAATTTTGGAAGAGGTCAGAGGCTTCTTCAAGCTCAGATCATCTCCTTCCTGGAGACATCCATGGAGTTTTGTTGGCAGCCATAAAGAAGCAGTTGCCCGTTTCCTTTCTTCTAGTGTAAACATGGGTTGGTTTGATTTTTCTTCTAACCAGATCTGAGCTTACGGTACTTTTCTTGTCTGCCAGCGACTGTAGAATAAACTCCAACTCATTTCAGAAGCTCACAAGCTTAAATTGGTTGACCTCTCAGGAAAGCCTCCCTTATGGAGAGATTTTTTAAAAAATGGAGATAATTGTGTGTTATAGTCTGAGCCTCCTTGGATAAATAAGACCACATAAGATTTCTTTCTTAAAATAATGACTTCCTCCTCTTCTTAGGCTTACAGAGCAATGACTTGCCCAGCGATAAAAACTGTGGTATACTAATTGTGTCTGACTTCAGTCATTACTCATTTTCTGAAAATAGCTTTGTGCTTATTTTTTTTTTAAGAGTATTAAAAAAAAAATGCTACCATGGATCCATGTAAAAGATTGATTTTCTCCCAGCAAAATCAATCATGATTCACCTTGGTTTGTTCAAACCAGATTTTCATTTTACACTTCAGCATTGGTAAGAATTTGAACAGACGAGTAATGAGCCCCACAGACTGGGAACAGGGAGCAAAATTTTACATGCATCCCAAGCTGGCTTTTGACGTGAAGGGTGGGTGGGTGCTCTTCTTACGAGCTGTAAACCATGGGTCCATGAAGGGCTTCAAAAATTTTAGCAAGGGGTTCTCTGCCTGGTTGCTGGGTGGGGCGTGGCCATGGTGGGTGTGGCCTAGTCAGCCTCCTGCACCATGGCATGACGGGGAGGGTGTTTTTGCCTCTCTCCTGGCTTTCCTGAAGCCTCCAGGAGGGCAAAAACGGCCTCCCCAGGCTCCAGAGGCCCTCTGGGAGCCAGAAACTTCTGGTAGGCCCATTTTTTGCCCTCCCTGAGCCTCCACGTGCACCCTGCATTGACCTGCATCCAAAACGGGACGTGTGGGGACTCCTGGGAGGGGCGGGGCGGGGCAGGGCGGGGCAGGAGGAGCCAGCCAGGAGTGGGATTTGAGGGATTCTCCGAACTGCACAGAATCTTAGCTAATCCCTGCAAACCCCCAGCAGCCCATCCCTGGGTCCATGCAAACCGTCACTTGAGAAACGCAATTAGTCGATTGGAATATGAATTGGTCTGAAGCTTCCAATTGGATGCCTCGGAATTGATTTGGATCTTAATCGGCAATTCAGGGGACCTTTTGCATCTGGGGAAAAGCACTTGTTCCAAATTATTTCAGAAGTCTGAATTAGGTCAAGTCGGGTCTTTGAATCCATTTGAAAATCCAAATTACATTGTGAATGATTTACAGAGCTCTGGTACACCGTTACATCCATATCAAATAGTTTTCTAAAATGGTCCATTTTTCATTACCAAGAAATGAAAGATCTCTTTAAATTGTATGTTTTTTTTAAAATAGGACAACCCCCCCCCCGCATCCTCATACAGTATCATATGGCCCCAAGGTGTACTAAAATACCTAATAACCAGGACCATGTTATCAAAAAAATTAGCTGCAAGGTCAAATACAGTTATTCTTAATCTTTCTGGCATAGTTTATTATAAACTACTAGCTATTTTCTTTTCTTTTTTGTAATTGCATCTATTTTGGGAATGTTTCTTGTTAGACTTAGAAGTTATTGATTTCTCTAAATCTAATCTACTTGCTAATTGTGAAGCTTTAACTGGACTTCTGTGGCTTATATATTTCCCTTTATATAAGAGATTTTGTAGCCTCCCATCTTATTATCAAGTTTGTTTGACATTCTTTTTAAAATAAAATAAAAATCAAGCTCTGAAATGCATGTTTTGCTGCTTGGTCAATATAGAATGAACACATCCAACTATTTGGGCTGCTTTAGTGATCTATCAAATTTCCATGCAGTTTTTATTTCTAAAGCGAAAATATTATGAATTCCATAAGCAACGTTCAAATAGATTGAAAAAAAGGCAGGGAAAAATTGATGAAACGACTGCAAGACACTAAAGCCCAAATTTATTATTAATGATGAATTTATGATTCCCCCCCAAAGTTGTATATGCTTCAATTTTCCATAGTAAATAAAATAATTAACTCATATAATTTCAAGTTGCTTGTATATTCAAAGGACATTCAATACTTAGATTAAAAAAATCCCAAATACCTGCCTCCAGAAAAGTAGCGGAGACTGCCAACAATGTACAAATCACAGGTTAAGAATCTATAGTTTAGTTTAGTCTATCTTGTCCCATAATCATTACTGAATATCAGTTGAATGGTGATATATTTAGCACATTTACAATGCACCCAATTATTTATTGAAATTCTTTGGGTGGATTAGAACATGAATAAAATATTAAACTTCTACTTGAAATAGAATTTGAAAATTTGGAATATAATACAACTGAAAAGATTACTAAAATGGAAATGCAAGAGATAAATCAGGGAAAGAACAAGCAGCAGTTATAACGAGGAATCCTGGATAATGCCTGTGTCAGCGATCTAACTTGTTCTATTTTCATTGCTGCCATGAAGATCCAAGAGAAAAGAAAAAAAAATAGCTAGCAGAAGCAGTTTGAAGTTTTAGTAGCTTGGCATTTGATCTAGTGTTCTTCTCCCCCTTAGTAGATAGGGTAACCCAGGTGATGGAGGGAGGGGGACATTCCTGTGATCTGAAGTAGTTGGCAGAAGAGACTGACTTGGAAGATGGCCAATGGGCATTGAGATTTTGAGAAGCAGAAAGGGAGGGGTTGGTTTCAGAGAATCAGTTTTGGCTGCATATGAGTTCAGGTCAGATCATAAATTCTTCAATAAATGAGAGATTCATCAAAGACTTTCTGTTTGAGAATGAAATTTATTTGAGATTACGTCGAAACCTGACAGCCTGCCTCTTTATTGGATTTACAAAGTAGTTTGATAAAACTTCTGAAAGTGTTTTGGAATATCAAAGAATGCTGAAAGACCAAGTCTCACAACACAACTGGAACGAATCAAAGGCTAAAATTGTGAAGCACACAAAAGGAAAGAATATAAAGTTGGACCATTTGATCAGGGCTAAATTATTTGACATTTCTAGGGATTCTAATGGTATTTTGAAGGCTAACAGATTTACCTGTGGCTCTGTGCACTGAAATATTGCCAACTTTGGATTTAGCACAGCTTTTGTGCGCTAAAGTTCATGATAATAATATAAAGTTGCACTGGTGAAGTCTATTAAAATATACCACTTAAAGACTGAGCCATAAAAAGTCAACCTATCTAGACAACCCTTCTCCTGTAAGTGAAATTTAGAATCAGTACTGTATTCTGTATCAATGTAATCCTAGAACTCCATTGGTTTGGGGATTTTTTTTTTTTTTAAAGACATGTCAAGTTGCCATACTTACTGTTCACAAATTCTTGCTCTTCAGGTGTGATGATACTGCTCAGGTGGGATTGATGCTTTCGGCATAGTTTCTCTGCCTCCATCCAGGTGAGTTTCTCTTCAAAATGCTTGTAGCAGTTACCTTGAAATTTAGTCCAGCCTGTTTCACATTCTGCCAGATCTAGAGACGAACACAACAAAGATCACATGAAAAAGAATCAAAGCAGAGGGTGACATTTAACCCCTTCCAAAACTCTCTGTAGAAAATTTGATGGCACTTGACTGAGAAGTTGTGTAAAACTTACCTGTTTCTCCAAAAACAAAGAATTATTGATTTCTTGCCAATGAATGTCATCACTTAAAGTAAAGGGTACTGAAGAGTTTATTAGAACTGTCAAAATGGCGGGGAAAAAAGTGTTTTACAGTCATCTAAACTAGAGAGCTAGAGAGTCTAAGGAAACATTCAGATTATGAGCTAGTAAAAATATAATCCTGCAGCAGTGGTGGGTTGCCCCCGGTTCGCACCGGTTCTATAGAACCGGTAGTAAAACCAGCCTCTGACGACCAGGCAACTCAGCTGGGATCGTCAGAGGCTTTTAAAAGCATTTTTTTACAACCTCTTTGGCTGAGGTTGTAAGCCACGCCCACAGAACCGGTAGTAACAAATTTTACATTTCACCACTGATCTGGATGATGCCTACCGTCTAAAATATACTATTTCATACTTATGGACTTGGCATTACACAGAGTTCTACAGCGTTCTTGTCGCTTTCAATAAATAAATAAATAAACCTTCTAATTTTGTTCTGAAGCCATAAATGGAGAGATCTCAGTAGTATATTTGATTTTTGTCTCCAAGCATCTCAGCAGTCAGAGACGAGCCTATATTTTCCGCGAGGGAGACGAATGAATAGGAACTTTTTGTTAAGGAGAGACGAAAAACGAACACAATCATAACATTATTAATGCCAAGTAGAACAGAATAAGTACGTGTTTTCTCTTCTCCTCGTTTTCTACTTCTAAAAATAAGTACCCTTTGATAGTAGACCAGATGAAGGACCTAATATATACACATCTTAAGTACATCTGACACACAGAGAGGGTTTTTTTCTTTTTTTGGGGCTCTGACTCTTCACAACTTATTTCACAACTTATTTTATTTGCACCATGGTGCAAATAAAAGCTTGAATACAGGTAGTCCTCAACTTACAACATTTCATTTAGTGACCGTTCGAAATTACAAAGGCACGGAAAAAAGTGATTGATGACCCTTTCTCCACACTTATAACCAGTGCAGCATCCCCACGACTGAAATTCAGACCCTTGGCAGCTGACTTGTATTTATGACGGTTGCAATGTCCCGGGGTCATCTGATCATCTTTTACGACCTTCTGACAAGCAAAGTCAACGGGGAAGCCAGATTCCCTTAACAACCGTGTTACTCATTTAACAACTGCAGCGATTCACTTAACAACGGTTAAGAACGGTCGTAAAATGGTGCAAAATTCCCTTAACAACGGTCTCCCTTCGCAACAGAAATTTTGGGCTCCATTGTGTTCGTAAGCTGAGGACTACCTATAATTCTCCCCTTTTTCTGTAGGGAGCAGTGGTGGGTTTCAAAAATTTTTACTATCGGTTCTGTGGATGTGGCTTGGTGGGTGTGGCTGTGGGGGCATAGCAGGGGAAGGTTACTGTAAAATCTCCATTCCCACCCCACTCCAGGGGAAGGATACTGCAAAATCCCCATTTCCTCCCAATCAGCTCGGAATTGGGAGGCAGAGAATAGATGGGGGCGGGACCAGTCAGAATTTTTACTACCGGTTACTACCGAACTACTCAAAATTTCCGCTACCGGTTCTCCAGAACTGGTCAGAACTTGCTGAAACCCACCTCTGGTAGGAAGACTTCCACAACCTGTTAGCCAAGCATGCACTGAAGCCTCCATACATTGTTGTGGCTTGCATTTGAATACAAACCAGTCTATTTTGCAAGACAAAGTGGAAAGCAATTATCTTTCTGTTTTTCTCTCACAACTTTCAGGTTCCTCCGTACAACTGCGATCAAGGTATACATCCGGAAATAGATGCTTAGGGAACGAAGAGTATCAAAAAGAAGAAGCACTTGAATAAAATGCATATTTTCCAGGGAAAATTGCCTCTAACAAAGGATATGATTTTTCAAGTGGCAGTCGTAATTGAGGCTGTGGGAGAGTCGCCTATAGATTTAGCTAAAAGGTTTTCTTTGCTTACGAAAAACGGTAATGCAAATAATCAGGTATCTTAGAGTGTCAGACACACACACACACACACACACAAACACAAAACACAAAACACTAAAACGGGGACTGCTTTCGGATGACAGTGTGATAACAAACATCTCCCTTGCTCTCTGACAGGTTCTCTAGCCTATCGGCCTTTAAACTTTTTAAACAAACCTTTGAATCAAATAAGAAATGGGAAGGCCAGGTTTATTTTTTAACAGCCGTTATTGGCATCCTGGCGACACAGACATTCTTAGAAAACAAACATAAGAGGATGGTGGCACCCCATTTCTACGTTTGAAAATGTGCTTGTTGTGGCCTGTCAGCGGCCTGTGCAGTATTAGCTGATTCAGACAGCGAGGAGGCTGGTGTGGTGCTGCGCCAGCAGTCTGTGCAGCTGGCACTCGAGTCAGACAATGAGGAGGCTGGAGAAGATGTGGTGCCAGAGGCGGGGATTCAACCTCCAGAACCTCCCATAAGTGAAGAGGAAGAGGAGGAGGAGCCTCTTCTCAATGCACGGGCATGCAGAGCTGCCAAAAGGCAGGAGTGGCTCCTCAGAAGGAGGTCTCCTTGAGAGTAAGGCTTGGGGCTAATTGGCCACTCCCTTCGTCTATTTAAGGAAGGACGACAACTGAGACAATTTGCAGGGAACGACTTCGTTCACTCTCCTTCGCGTCCTGATCTTAGTTCTCTTATCAGTTTCCTGCAAATTGCTTCTGGGCTTTCTGCCAATCCTAGTAAGATTACGATTATTTGTCCTTTGGATTCTTGTAGGCTGTTAAGAAAGTTAATTCACAGCCTTTATTTGAAAAAGACTGATTTAATTTAGTAAACTAAGGTTTGTACAGACTTTGTGTGTGCTGCGTTCTTTGGGGTCCGTAGCTGGGACAGAACATTGCCTCTCCATCAGAGGTGGATTTCAGCAGGTTCTGAGTAGTTCTGGAGAACCGGTAGTGGAAATTTTGAGTAGTTCGGAGAACCGGTAGTAAAAATTCTGACTGGCTCCGCCCCATCTATTCTCTGCCTCCCGAGTCCCAGCTGATCGGAAGGAAATGGGGATTTTGCAGTATCCTTCCCCTGGA
Organism: Ptyas mucosa; assembly: GCA_012654045.1. Lineage (NCBI taxonomy): Eukaryota > Metazoa > Chordata > Lepidosauria > Squamata > Colubridae > Ptyas > Ptyas mucosa. The sequence continues at coordinate 1,525,292 of WNWU01000101.1, forward strand.
GTGGGGTGGAAATGGAGATTTTACAGTATCCTTCCCCTGCCATGCCCACCAAGCTATGCCACGCCCACCAAGCCACACCCACAGAACTGGTAGTAAACTTTTTTGAAACCCACCACTGCTCTCCGTCCACAAAATGGATGCAGGCATGCTGGGAACATCCTATATATCACAACTGGCCAACCTTGGCAACTTTAAGACCTGTGGACTTCAAGTCCCAGAATTCCCCAGCCTGAGTGGTTGGCTATGGAATTATTGAAGTCCACAAGCTCTTAAAGCTGTCAAGAGTGGAAACCCCTGTTGTATATGCTCGCTATTTTGTAGTTGGGCTTATTTCAACTGTGGCCATCGGTTCTAAAGTTGGAGGACATCGAGTGTGCAAGGAGTTCTTATCTACCACCTGCAACTGGGACTGGGAACTCTGTCACTACGCGATGCACTTGTTAAATCACATAACTGCAACATGGAAGTGGCTTCCCCACCGACTTTATTTTAGCCCTGGTGGCACAGTGGTTAGAATGCAGTATTGCAGCTTAACTCTGCCCACAGTCAGGAGTTCGATCCTGACTGGTTCAAAGTTGACTCAGCCTTCCATCTTTCTGAGATCAATAAAATGAAGACCCAGATTGTTGTGGGCAATAGGCTGACTCTGTAAACCACTCTATTGCTATTGTTATTGCTATGTAAAACACTATGACACAGTATATAAGTCTTAAGTGCTAAGTGCTATTGCTATTGCAGGCTAACTCTGCCTACTGCCAGCAGTTTGATCCTGACCGACTCAAGGTTGACTCAGCCTTCCATCTTTCCGAGGTTGGTAAAATGAGGAGCCAGATTGTTGGGAGCAATATGCTGATTCTGTAAACCGCTTAGAGAGGGCTGGAAAGCACTGTGAAGCGGTATATAAGTCTAAGTGCTATTGCTTGTTGGAAGCCAGCTATGCAAGTCACGAACGGCAATCACGTGACTGAATCATAATCACGCAACAGCGGGGATGCTGTGATATCTACACCTTGATGGCCAATTGTAAGAATTCTTCTTAACGTCGAAAGTGCCCTGATGAAGTGGTTGGTAAGCGAGGGCCAGCTGCATCAAATGGTAAAGATTGCCCTAAGTGAAGCTGTATTCCTCACGATTTCACAAACACATCCCTGTTATTTATTAATTGGTGATAATATAGAAATGGTGTATCATTCTGTGATGATGAAAAGAATTGTGGAACAGGTCTGGGACTCTGTTCATCTACAGCGGGATAACTTGGAAAACAGACTCCGTTATGAGGAGAAGAAGCTGGTGAAAGAGAGATCAAATTTAGAAGTAAGCAGAATGAGGTTGAGGACTGTGGGGAAAAAAAAAGAGAACAATTTTCAGATTCTCCCATTCCTTCCCCATAGGAAAGACGGTAGGCCGGAGACTCAGAAAGCTCCCAACTCCTCCTTCATCCTAAGTCCCAGCCATTCCAGTCAGATGATTCAAAGCAGATGGCACGCAGCCTGCCCTGCCTGTGAGAACTGCCATAGAAACCCAAACACACGTCTGTGCCCCAATTAGACCCTGTTGTGACCTGTTGGCCACTGGCTCCTCCAGCAGCTGAATGAGATGAGGAGGCGGCGTGAGAGTCAGGATCAGCATCAAGGCAACCTGAGAGCTCTGAGGGGGAAGAGGGAATGGAGCTGCCAGAGAGAGAGAGAGACTGAGGTGGAGCCTGGGGTCATCTGTCAGCCTTCAGATGGAGAGTTAACAGTCCCCAGGTCTGGAGGTGGCTGATGAGGAAGAGGAGGAACAGCTGGGTCCAGTGCCTGACATGCGGATGTGCAGAAGGCAGAGGAGAGCAGAGCAGTGGAAATCTATGAGCTGATCCTTGGGACAGAAGAGCCACCGCTGCTAGAGAAGCCCCATCCTAGCTCTGGGGATAAAAGGCAGGGGACGGAGATGAATAGATGTGGCAGACAACTATTCATCTCCCTGCTGGACAGACTTGTTAGCCTGCTGTGTGTGTGAGAGAGAGACTTTTTGCTGGGGCTGCTGGTACTCCTAATAAAGGAATTGTTGATTGATTATAGAGGGTTTGTCGTGTTTGGGGAACTGGGTCAGAACAGACCCATGGCACACAAACAGAAGCGACATGTATACCTCCACCTGATTAGAATCTTATTTTATAAAAAAAATGCAATACATATTCCAATTATGCCCTGGAAAGAAAGTGCACACAAACACGAGATGCTCGTTCACTACACAGAAGAAAATACAGATCTTCTCTATGGCCTATACCAGTGAAGGGATTGGAAAAGGATTGGAGCCTTGGATAGTACAGTGGTCTAAAGCACCCTGTTATTAACATCAGCTGCCTGCAATTATTGCAGGTTCGAATCTCACCAAGGCTCAAGGTTGACTCAGCCTTCCATCCTTTCTAAGGTAGGTGAAATGAGGACCCGGATTGTGGGGGCAATAAGCTGACTTTGTATAAATATACAAAAGTATGAAGGCTATTGCTTAACGCATTGTAAGCCGCCCTCAGTCTCCGGAGAAGGGCGGCATATAAATCAAATTAAAAAAAAAATTCCCTATAGAAACTATAGGTGTTCCCATTGTATGAGCGTAGAAGAACTCTCAACATTTCCAGATGGTTTCCCATGGGTGGCCTAACCAGGCCAGACTCTGTTTAACTTCCAAGCCTTTATGTATTTGATTGAGGTCAATGGTAGGTAGCAATAACACTTAGACTTATACACCACTTCACAGTGATTTACAGCCCTCTCTAAGCTGTCTGCAGACTCAACATATTGCCCTCAACAATCTGGATCCTCATTTTACCGACCTCGGAAGGATGGAAGGCCTTGAGCCAGTGAGAATTGAACTGCCGAATTGCTGGCAGCAGGCAGTCTGCAGAAGTAGCCTGCAGGACTGCATTCTAACCAGTGGTGAAATCCAAATTTTTTTCTACCGGTTCTGTGGGCATAGCTTGGTGGGCATAGCAGGGGAAGGATACTGCAAAATCTCCATTCCCACCCCACTCCAGGGGAAGGATATTGCAAAATCTCCATTCCCACCCCACCCTGGGGCCAGCCAGAGGTGGTATTTGCCGGTTCTCCGAACTACTCAAAATTTCCGCTACCGGTTCTCCAGAACCTGTCAGAATCTGCTGGATTTTACCTCTGATTCTAACCACGGCTTATGATAGATCATGATAAAGAGCCCTGGTGATGCAGTGGTTAGAATGCAGTATTGCAGGCTAACTCTGCTCACAGCCAGGAGTTTGATCTTGACCGGTCTAAGGTTAATTCAGCCTTCCATCCTTCCGAGGTTGGTAAAATGAGGACCCAGCTCATTGGGGGCGATATGCTGACATTGTAAACTGCCCAGAGAGTGCTGTAAAGCACTATGGAGCAGTATGTAAGTCTAAGAGCTACTGCTGTAAGAGAAAATAAATTTCCCCCCCACCGCCTACCCACAGCAACAGATATTTTAGGAGTTAATTGTGATGAGATGAGAAAAGGGTGCAATACAATAGTACTGGGTGTATGTGTGTTAGATTGTCTTTTTTTTCCCCAACCCCCCCCAGAAAAAGAAGAAGGGATATACAGTTAGTAGAGTTAGCTGAAGCTGGGTAAGATAGCAGGCCATACCAATATCACAGCGGTTCCCTCCGTAGCTGGGAAGGCATAAGCATGTGAAAGTGTGGATGCCATCGACACAGGTAGCTCCATTCAGACAGGGGTTGGAGTGGCACTCATCAATGTCTGGAAGAAATCAAGGGCTGCCATTAGGACTTTGGCTGGGCAGAAAGTCCCACCACAGGAGATTTGGTTTTCTTGATTTAACCAGAATATAGAAGGAGGCAGTGAACTAAAAGATTCGTAGAGACTCATTTAGAGACTGGAGAAACTGCACCCACCGAAGTGGAAGAAAATGTCTGAGAAATGCAAGGGAAGAATTCCCCAACCATAGGAAAAAAAAAAAAGCTTGGCAAATCCCTGGCTACCATAATGTTTCAATGACTACCAGAATGTCAGTCAAGCCCAGATGGAATTCAATTACTCTAAATTATGGGAAGAGTGGGATATCCTTAATTAGTAAATGTAAGAAAAATGTGGAGAATGGCCACTTTCTTATGCTTGGTCCATCGAAGGATCAAAAAAAAATTCAATCATCTCATAAAATAAAAAAATCAATAAAAAAACCTCATAAGAGCTTATGCACCAGAGACAAATTCCTTGTATATCCAATCATATAAGGCCAATAAAGAATATTCTATTCTATCTATTCTATTCTATTCTATTCTATTCTATTCTATTCTATTCTATTC
>WNWU01000101.1:1529604-1568110 GCA_012654045.1 Ptyas mucosa
TATTCTATTCTATTCTATTCTATTCTATTCTATTCTATTCTATTCTACTCTACCCTACCCTACCCTACCCTACCCTACCCTACCCTACCCCACCCCACCCCACCCTACCCTACCCTTACTCTACTCTACTCTACTCTACTCTTACTCTAAATGCATTTAACCCAAAGATGCATAATGCATAAATCATCTTCTGCTCAAGCAGCATTAGGACTAATAGCTGAAGCTCCCCAACACAGTTCCTGAAAAGACTCAACTGTTCACTTGTAACCAGCCCAATGACAGGAGAGCTGGGCTGAGTGAGTGGTCATTGATGACTGCCCATCTGAGAGAGAGCTAAATTTGCCTCTTAGGCCCCTATGAAACTACCTGTTGACTGAGAATTTCATACAAGCAAACCAGAATTGCCATCAAAATATCAAGATAGATTGTAGTCAGGTCGGTGTTTTGTGAGCCCGAAGGCTGGAGTCCATTAGAAGTGTACTTTCCTGCTGCTTTACTGATTGATGAAAAAGACAGTAAAAGTTGCCTGACGGTGTTTTCTTAGCTCAAGAAAACAAAACCAACATGCATGGAAACAATTTTAATTGTAAGAAGGAAATATTCAAGGCTATCAAATGGAATTGGCTCCTGTTTATGTTTGTTCATAAAACTGTACCTTTATCCTTGAAAGATTTGTCCTTCAGTTTCTGAGGGAGCGAGAAGCTTTAGAAATGGTGATCCTGAAATACCGATAATCTAGAAATTATCTCTGGAGTAGGGCTAAAAAAAAAAGATTAGCATTTGCTGCAAATGTACAAAGATCGTGACCTAGATAAGAAAAATGTTTTGCAGCAAAGAATAATAAATGTATATATCTATATTTTCAGATTCATGAATGCTGGCAAGGCACAAGGAAGGGACCATGTTTCCATTATGGAAAGTCTAGGGCAGGAAATAATCAGGACTAGAAGTTCTATAGAAGTTTTGTTGCTGCATTGACACTAGTCATTACTCGTAATGACCTGTCCAGGGTGCTGAAAATATTTTCCACTTGATATTCTTGACTACGATTCTGGCCTGTCTTGACATTTCTGTTCTGGTATCTAAGGTTTGAATTTTGAATGCAGTACACGGTTTTGCTTTCTTTATCAGCTGGCTATGCCATTTCCCTTCTATTGCTTCCCCTGAGACACATCCATGGACATTGGAGGCTGCAATTTTGTTTCCTGGGAAAAATCATCACCAGACATGAAAGTTTCCAACCTGTCGGCCTCCAAATATGTCATCTTATTTCCCAGAATTATCAACAACACCCATGGAATTCTGAGTGTGTGTATGTGTGACATCCACACATCTAAAATCCATCTAAGTTTGGGAATAATATATAATAAGGAAAATTCTAGGCAATTTGTGCCTTTGCCCAAGACTGCAGAGGTGAAGGGTTATCAATTAATTTCACATATTTTTATATGTGACTTGGGATTCTGTGGCTTGCAATGTACTTTTTTTTTAAAAAAATAACAAATTCTGATAAGTATTTAGCAAACAGAGCAGAACAATGTGCAACAGCATATGGGTGGAAGAGCTCAGGCATCAATTTTTAGTCTGTGGACTATGCTGTCAGAAGTAGACTCCCCCTTTTTTTTAATCTGCAAAGCACAATATCTATTATATACCTTCCTAGCCATGGCTCGTGTATTTTCTTCAAATCAACAAAAACAGAAACCGAGAGTAGGAAATTTTAAAAAAAGTGATCCACCAGAGTGGCATTCCACAAAGTATGTTACCAACCAACAGACAAAAATGTTATTATCTTTATAGTTTCCTAAGCAGTGCCCAGCTCGATTGGATCCCTTACTCAACTAGTCTCAGCAGCCCTCAGAGTACCAACCAACATACAAGAAAGCCAAGATGGCATTCAGAGTCAGCCATTCTGCCTTCAAAACTAATACCCATTGATCCCCATGACTTCCATAAATTGGCCCATGGTTTTTGTGAAACCTGACCCAGAAACACAAAATGAATCAACTAATTGCAAAACAAGACTTGAAATTAGGAAATACCTCCCCACTTACTCTTCCAATCACACCACATCCTAGATTTGCAATACATCATGGTTAGACTTGACATTTTATTCTTCCTACCAATCTGTTATCCTTCATTTGTTATGTTGGTTGCCTGGCTACTTCTGGATCCAGCCTTACTTCTTGTACTAAATTAGTACATTCTTGTCCTCATGTTTTTCCCCCTGGATCTATGACAATTTGCTGCAGCCAAGTTGCCACAACCAACTCACCACGGCCAACTTGCCACAGCTGACTTGCCATGGCCAACTTGCCATGGCCAATTCATCGTGGGACAACTTGCTAAAGGTTAGCAATAGCAATAGCACTTAGACTTATATACCACTTCACAGTGCTTTACAGCCCTCTCTAAGCGCTTTATAGAGTCAGCCTATTATTATTATTATTATTATATTATATTTATATACCGCTCTACTCCCGGGGGACTCAGGGCGGTGTACAGACAAATGATAAAATACATATAATACAAATATTTTAAAGAATTGATTAAAATACAATTAAATAATTTGGTCTTAAACCTAAAATTAAAACTCTAAATTTATGAGATTAAGATTTAAAAATATAAGAGCAATTTTAGAAGAGGTTAGTCCAGGCCAGCCTGCTGGAATAGAAACGTCTTGAGGGCACGGCGGAAAGCGCGGAGATCTGGGATTGTCCGTATCTCCGGGGGGAGCTTGTTCCACATGGTGGGTGCCCCCACAGAGAAGGCTCTCCCCCTGGGGGCCGTCAGTCGACACTGTTTGACCGATGGCACCCTGAGAAGCCCCTCTCTATGGGAGCGTACTGGTCGGTGAGAGGGTACTGGTGGCAGAAGGCGGTCTCGAAGATAGCCCGGTCCTAAGCCATGGAGCGTTCTAAAGGTGGTAACCAAAACCTTGAAGTGCACCCGGAAGAACACAGGAAGCCAGTGCAGCTCGCGCAGGAGGGGTGTCACATGGGAGCGCCACATCGCTCCCATAACTACCCGCGCGGCTGCATTCTGGACCAACTGGAGCCTCTGGGTGCTCTTCAAGGGGAGCCCCATGTAGAGAGCATTGCAGTAGTCCAGGCGGGAAGTGACGAGGGCATGAGTGACCGTGTTTAATGAGTCCCGATTTAAAAAGGGGCGCAACTGGCGTATCAGGCGAACCTGATAAAAAGCCCTTCTGGCCACAGCCGTCAGGTGTTCTTCTAAAGATAGCTGTGAGTCCAGAAGGACGCCTAAGTTTTGAGCCCTCTCCGTGGGGGCTAATGACTCGCCCCCAATAGTCAGCGTTGGCACCAACTGACTATATCGGGATGTCGGAAACCACAGCCACTCGGTCTTGGATGGGTTGAGCCTGAGTCTGTTCCTCCCCATCCAGATCCGTACAGCCTCCAGGCACCGGGACATCACTTCAAGGGCATCATTGGGGTGGTCTGGGGTGGAGATGTACAGCTGGGTGTCATCAGCGTACTGGTGGTACTTCACCCCGAAACCACGGATGATCTCACCCAGTGGCTTCACATAAATGTTGAACAGAAGGGGCGAGAGAACCGATCCCTGTGGTACCCCACATATAAGGGGCCTCGGGGTCGATCTCTGCCCCCCTGCCAACACAGACTGCCACCGGTCAGAGAGAAAGGAGGAGAACCATCGCAACACGGTGCCCCTCACTCCCAACTCTTCCAGCCGGTGCAGCATGATACCATGGTCGATGGTATCAAAAGCCGCTGAGAGATCTAATAGGACCAGGGCAGAGGAACAACCCTTGTCCCGAGCCCTCCAGAGATCATCAACCAATGCAACCAATGCCGTTTCCGTGCTGTGTCCAGGCCTGAAGCCCGACTGGAATGGATCCAGATAAGATGATTCATCCAGGTACTGAGGAAGCTGTTGTGCTACCACACTCTCAACAACCTTCGCAACGAAGCGAAGGTTGGAGACTGGACGGTAATTAGCCAATATTGCTGGGTCCAGGGAAGGCCTCTTGAGGAGAGGTCTCACCACTGCCTCTTTCAAGGCAGCAGGAAAGACACCCTCACTCAGAGAAGCATTTATAATCCCCTGGAGCCAGCCTCGTGTAACCTCCCGAGAGGCCAGCACCAACCAGGAGGGACACGGGTCCAATAAACATGTGGTAGCATTCAGCCTCCCCAGTATCCTGTCCACATATTCGGGAGTCACAGAATCAAACTCTTTCCAGGTGGTATTCTCAAGACCTGCCTCCATCCTTTCCTCTGAATCTACTATGTCAGAGTCCAGGTGTTCCCGAATCTGAGCGATTTTATCATACAGATATTGAACAAAATCCTCGGCTCTACCCTCCAAGGGGTCTTCCCGCGCTTCCTGAAGGAGCAGGGAGCGGGTCACCCTAAACAAGGCGGCCGGGCGGTTATCTGATGATGCAATAAGAGCGGAAAAATAGTTATGTTTTGCCGCTTTTATCGCCACTAGGTAAGTCTTAATATGAGATCTTACCAGTGTTCGGTCAGATTCAGATCGGCTGGCTCTCCAACTGCTCTCCAGGCGTCTTTTCCGACGCTTCATCTCCCTCAGCTCCTCAGTGTACCAAGGAGCCAGGCGAGATCGGCGTCGAGTCAGAGGCCGCAAAGGCACGACTCGATTCAAGGCCCCGGCAGCCTCCCTATCCCAGGTGGCCACCAGGTCTTCGATCGAGCCATGTGCCAGAGCCTCAGGAAATGGCCCAAGCTCCTTCTGGAACCTATCTGGGTCCATCAGGCGCTTGGGGCGGAACCACCTTATCGGTTCCGCCTCCCTGCGGCGGGGTGTGGTGGTTCGAAGGTCAAAGTGAAGGAGGGAGTGATCCGACCATGACAAGGGCTCAATCACTATATCCCCTATCTCAAGATCACTCAACCACTGACCAGAGACAAAAACCAGGTCCAGCGTGTTTCCCTCAGTGTGAGTAGGGCCATGAACTAACTGGGTCAGGTCCATGGCCGTCATGGAAGCCATGAACTCCTGAGCCACCTCAGATGCCTCACCGACGGATGGCAGGTTGAAATCTCCCATGACTATAAGTCTAGGGATATCAACCGCCACCGCGGCTATAACGTTGAGTAGCTCAGGCAGGGCTGCCACCACATAGCAGGGAGCCAGGTACGTAACTAGCAAGCCCATCTGTACCCCATGACCCCACTTCACAAGGAGGGACTCACATCCGACCGTCTGAGGAACAGTGGCCTCCTTCGGGCCAAGACCTTCTCTAATGATAACTGCCACCCCCCCACCCCTCCCCTGTGACCTTGGCTGATGAAATGCTCGGAAACCAGGTGGGCACATCTCTATGAGAGAAACCCCTCCCTCCTGGCCCAGCCAGGTCTCCGTAATACCTGCCAGGTCCGCTCCCCCCTCTTGAACAAGATCACAAATGAGGGGGGCTTTGTTTACCACAGACCTGGCGTTGCATAGCATCAGCCGAAGGTCCAGGGCCTGAGGGTCTGTGCAACCTGGGGAACGAGCAGAGCATTGGGGGCCGGAGCATGCCACCGCTTGAAGACAGCGAGCGCGTACTCCCTTCACTTGATATGGCCCCCTACTCCCGCCATATCTGCCCCTCCCACCTATAGTACTGATGTAATGTCTACCGATAGTATAAGCTCTAACCCCCTCCTTGACTCCGGATTTCGTATCACCTCCGTCGTGCTCCTTAGCTGGACTAGACCCCGTCCCTTGCAGATTAACCCCTGAACCCACACAACCCACCCCCCTCCCGGGAGGTCCCCCAGCCTCCTTATTTACATTAGAAACCACCCTCCTCCCAGATCTTTTTAAAATAGAGTTTGAAAAACTATCTAAAAAACCCCAAAGCTTCCGGTTCTTAGCATACCACCTCTCGGGGTTCCAAAACCCGTCCTTGAGGGCGGCCCTAGATAATTGGGAGGGCCAAACCTGCGAGAGGGGGGAATCTCGCAGTGTGAGGAGTTCTGTTTTTGAATACATTAGAGGAGAGATGGAATTGGAAGTGATGAAAGGCTAATTTTCTTCTTAAAGGTGTTAAAGATGGTTTAAAATAGATGGTTAAAGCAAAAAGGTAAGGTGGATAGTTGTACAAGGAAGCCGGTATACTATAACATCGGAATACCATCACCCTTTCATGGTGATGGGAAGTCTTGTGATTAAATAAGTTGGTCCAAAAGGGGGATAAGAGTCTTAATGACTGCCTTCTCATAGTGACCAGTCTACAGTTTCAAAAACAGTAGAGGAGATGGTCCATCCCATCCAAGTGAATAGATGTATAGATAAATCGTTCAAGACTCTCGATGTCTGTGCTTCCTCCCTTTTTGATACAAGCAAATCTGAAGGTAAGGTGGAAAAGTAAGGTGGAGCATCCAGGCAGAAGAGATGAGATCGAATAATCAGGATAGCCAGGACAATCAGGATAGTTGGGAGGAAAATGTTTAAAAATGTTTAAAATGAAGGCTGTAAATTGATCAAGCAGCTGCAAGGTTTCGCTGAATGGCCCAAACTAGGTCTAGGTCTAGTAAGGGGGGGGGGGAGAAATGGTTGAGGGGAAGATCAAAAGAATTATGTCCTCATTTTTCAGCCCCCATCACCATCATGCTCTTTTAGACAGGGCCATTCAGGTAATTATGTTGAAACCTCTCCTTTAATATTTAAGGGGGAGTTGTCCAGGCCCCCTTCCTATTATAATGAGGGGGAAGTAGTCGTTTGCAGCAAAGCTCTCTCTATCATCACGAAGAGGACAGCCTAGTCTCCCGATGTTGCTGTTGTTATTGTTGTCGTCATCATTGTTGTGAGTGTCATGGCAGCCAGCTCCGCCCCTGTAGCCATGGCCACCGGCCCTGCTTCGCCGCCCACGGCGCCCAGCCTGCAGCAGATTAGATTTTCTGCAGCCCAGGCACCATCGCCGCAGTCTCCGCTGCCGCTGCCACCGCCATAGCCACATTTCTGATCGTTGCTTCAACCGCGTTAGCTTAGCAGCCGTTTGGCTCGTGACAGCCAGGCCCCGGTCTTAGCGCTCGCCGCTGCCTGCCACTTGCCACACATCCCTAACAACCTCCACGGCGGCTTAATGATCTTCTGGCTCCATCTACGGCTTGATTCGAGCCGGCTACACTTCAGCTTGCTGGGTGGGGGTTGCAAGATGGTCAGTTGGTCCCCCAACACATCCGAAAGAGCCTAACATCGCCCCCTCGTCCTCGGCGATCAATATGGAGCTGCCATATTTGTCTGCTACCCGGAAGGAATATTGCCCCCAACAATCTCATTTGACCCACCTCGGAAGGATGGAAGGCTGAGTCAACCTTGAGCTGGTGAGATTCAAACTGCCAAACTGCTGGCAGCTGGCAGTCAGCAGAAGTAGCCTGCAAAACTGCATTCTAACCACTGCACCACCACGGCTGTTACACTAACATCAAAGAAATGGTGGAATAGAATCAAAAGGAGGGAGAGAGTGAAATGTGAATGACAAAAATTAAAATAATGTTTTATTTATTTTAAATCATTAAATTGAATTGCCCTGCGGCAAGTTGTCCCACAGCAAGTTGACGGTGGCGAGTTGTCCCATTCTGTTCTTTCTGCCTTCTTCTCCCCAATTCTTTCCTAAAATTTACTATTCTGCTTTCCTCTTACGTTGCAACAACACGAGTGTGGAGGAGCGAAGATGAAAGTTGAAAGTATAGCAGTTGAGATGGAAGTTAATCCTGACCTCCAACCTGCCACCTTATTTTCAAATTCCTACTATTGACAAGAGCTTTCCAATTGTTCAGTAAGAAAGGCAGTTCCAGCATTCTGGGGATGTAATTCTGCTGCTATTTACTCCTTCTGACAGAGCTCTTCATTGGAAGAGTTCGAGATATAATGGAATTGAGAGCAGTTCAATACTTGGAATTCAAACATGCTTTCAGAAAGCTGACCTGTCATGATTAATTTTTTTTAACCACTTTGCATCTCAGTGGTTAACAATGAACGTCGAGATAAGAAGAAAACAGGCCAAAATTGTGGAAATCTTTTTGGAAAAGTGTATTTTCTAAAACTAGCTAATAACCAGAAGTACAGGCAGGATTTCGAAGAGGCAGAGGAACTAGAGATCAAATTGCCAACATGGAATCTGGATCATGGAGGAAGCTAGGGAGTTCCAGAAAAACATCTACTTCTGTTTCATTGACTATGCTAAAGCCTTTGATTGTGTGGATCACAACAAATTGTGGCAAGTTCTTAAAGAGATGGGCGTACCAGACCATGTTATTTGTCTCTTGAGAAACCTATATGTGGGTCAAGAAGCAACAATGAGTACTGGACATGGAACCACTAACTGGTTCAAAATTGGAAAAGGAGTCTGGCAAGGCTGTATACTGTCGCCCTGCCTATTTAACTTATATGCAGAGCACATCATGAGAAAGGCAGAGCTGGATGAATCAAAAGTTGGAATTAAGATTACTGGGAGAAATATCAACAACCTCAGATATGCAAATGATACCACTCTAATGGCAGAAAGTGAAGAGGAACTAAAGAGCCTCTTGATGCAGGTGAAAAAGGAGAGTACAAAAGTTGGCTTGAAACTCAACATTAAGAAAACTAAGATCATGGCATCTGGCCCTCTCAATTCCTGGCAAATAGATGGGGAAGAAATGGAGGTAGTGACAGATTTTATTTTCCTGGGCTCCAAGATCACCGCAGATGGGGACTGCAACCAAGAAATTAAAAGACGCTTGCTCCTGGGGAGGAAAGCTATGGCAAAGTTAGACAGTATACTAAAAAGCAGAGACATCACCCAGCCAACAAAAGTATGTATAGTCAAGGCTATGGTTTTCCCAGTTGTAATGTATGGCTGTGAAAGTTGGACCATAAGAAAGGCTGAACACCAAAGAATTGAGGCCTTTGAACTCTGGTGCTGGAGAAGACTTCTGCGCGTCCCTTGGACTGCAGGACAATCAAACTGGTCAGTCCTAGAGGAGATCAACCCTGACTGCTCTTTAGAAGGCCAAATCCTGAAGATGAAACTCAAATACTTTGGCCACCTAATGAGAAGGAAGGACTCCCTGGAGAAGAGCTTAATGCTGGGAATGATTGAGGGCAAAAGAAGAAGGGGACGACAGAGAATGGAGTCACTGAAGCAGTCGGTGTGAGCTTAAATGGACTCCAGAGGATGGTAGAGGACAGGAAGGCCTGGAGAACATTGTCCATGGGGTCACGATGGGTCGGACACGACTTCACAACTGACAACAACAATAACAATAGCAACAGCAACAACAAAGCTAATAACACTACTTTTTTTTGGAGTAGTACCATAAAATTATATATCAATGGAAAGATAATTTAATCAAGAATGTAATGCAGTAACGTTTATGAAGGATTTGCTATTAGAATAGCAGTTATAGTATAAAGAAGAAAAGTGAAACACGTAGAAAAAACGAGATATACAAAAATTATCACCATGTCAGTGAATTCTTAGTTGGGCAACCTTTAGCATGAATTACGGCCTTACAACATCTTCCCATGGAGTGAACCAAGTCTTTGAGTTCTGCAGCTGTTCTAATATGAAACCAAGATTGAAGGATTGCTTCTACTAACTGGGTTTTATTGCTGGGTCGCTTCTGACTAAGAAGTTTCTTTAGTCGGCTCCATAGGTTTTCAATTGGGTGAAGGTCTGGGCTATTCCCAGGCCATTCCAGCAGTGGACTAGGATTATCTTGAAACTCCAAAAAAAAAAGTGGTGTTATTAGCCATCAAACCTCACTTTTCCCAAAAGGTTTCCACAATTTTGGCCACTACTGCATGTTTGGAAGAGTTAGCAGTAAAAGAAAACCAGGCCGCCAAAGAACAGGGAAACTGTGGAAGATGTGTAGACACCTGGACCATAGAATCATCAAGAGTCAAACACATCATCATCATCATCATCATCAAGTAGAAATCAAGACTCACCTATCTCACAGTAATCACCCATAAATCCAGTTGGGCATAAACAGGTTATATTTCCTTCATGTTCGTGGCAGGTCCCAGTTCCACACAGTTTCTCCTCACAAGTCTTAGGTGTAGCTGCAATCAAAAACATTTTATCTTTAATAATTCTCCAGGGTCATCAAGCTCAAAGTTACTTTTAAAGACAAGCCCCTTTTTTGATGAGACTTTCTTGTCCGCAAATAAGGGATCAGTTCCAGCGTGGATGAAATAAAACCACTGGCATCTTAGCACAATCCTGAAAGAAACTTCCTTTCCCTAGTAAGGCAAAATTGTTTGTCCACACCTGTGAACTCTACTTCACTCATTCCTGTCGCCCCTTTGGGCTTTAAGGATTGTAAAAGTAAATTAAGGATTATATTTGGTCCAAAGCTTTGGGCAGAAAACTCTTTCAATGGCTATGAACCAGAGGTGAAATCCAGCAGGTTCTGACAGGTTCTGCAGAACTGGTAGCAGACATTTTGAGTAGTTCAGAGAACTGGCAAATACCACCTCTGGCTGGCCCCAGAGTGGGGTGGGAATGGAGATTTTGCAGTATCCTTCCCCTGCCATGCCCACCAAGCCACACCACACCCACCAAGCCACGCCCACAGAACTGGTAGTAAAAAAAAATTGGATTTCACCACTGCTATGAACTTTGTACAGCTACCACATGTGAGATCATATGGAAATAATAGTTCATGGTTTTTGGTGAGACCAATTTAATTTTATAACTATGTGCTTTTATTAGTCAATACGCAAGTCCTTTCTGAGTGTACGTTGTAGTAGGGTTCAAAGAACTTTGGGGTTTTTCATCAATACTTTAGAGAAAACGGAGCATTTTATTTCCTAGATAGGTAAAACCATTTTTTTAAAAAAACAAATCAACTGGTCTAAGGGACAGATATACAGTTATATATATATATATATATTTTCTCCATCTTATTTGGAAAGTTATAGAATTTATGAGTCCCTCTGACATTACAATATTCTAACTTCTTTTACCTCCCAGCTGTGGCTTTGCGATAGGACTGAGGAATTTGTGTTGGGAGGAATTCGTTTTAATTTAGTTGAAAGACACTGGGAATGAAGTAATTCTCAGCTGTTCGAATAAAGTTTGTTTGTTTTTTCACTGACCGATTTTCCTACTACTTACTTGGGCCCGGGTCACAACAGCTATGTCATGGGAGAAATAAGAGAAAGATCAGGAAGGGTGAAAATTTAGCATACTGTCTATTGGAAGTCTATTGAGGACCCAGATTGTGGGGGCAATAAGCTGACTTTGTATGAATATATACAAAAAGTATGAAGGCTATTGCTTAACACATTGTAAGCCACCCTGAGTCTCCGGAGAAGGGCGGCATATAAATCAAATAATAATAATAAAAAAAAGTTCCATTGTGTTCATGCATTTCTGAATTTACCTTGTGTAATAAGCTGTATCCCATCGGTCATCTCCGATGAAACTGTAGGAAGGAGATCAGTAGCTGTTGGTGATGGTGGTGGAATCCCTGGAGCAGTACCATCTCCTGTTTCCAAGTCTGGTGTTGGATATGTACTGGTCTCTGTTTCAGCCTGAGTCTCTGTTAGAAGCCTTGAATGTTCAGTTAATGCAACATCTGGACTGCTGGTACTAAGTAGGACATCTGGCATATCTGACACTGCCTCAGGTGCTGGACCTGAACTGTCTCCATTAAACTGAGTCCTTTCATCAAAAGTCCCAGAGGGTAAGCCACTGATGAATGGTGCCCCAGATGTTTCTGAGTAGCTTTCAGATAATGAAGACGTTTCTCCACTTGGTTCATAATGGGTTGAAGTTTCTAGGTGGCTTTTTGATGAGACTGATGTTTCGTCAGTTGTTTCATTAAACAAAGGGGTTTCTACGCTAGTTTCATGAAACGTGAAGGCCTGACTACTGATTTCATGATATTCTGGGGATGATATGGTACTTTCAGGATATGTAGAAACTTCTGCCCCAGATGCAGAGGCTTCCACACTTGGTTCATGAAAATGGAAAGACTCGGTTCCTCCAATCAGTTGCTGTGAAACTGTTGGTCTTGTCACTGTTTCTATGGAATCAGTTATTAAGATAATTTCTGGGAATCCAGAGACATCACCACTAGCACTGGCTGTGGTTGAAGATGCTCCACTTACATCAGTGAAATCATCAGTTTCTCTACGAAAATATGGAATGCCTGAGGAAGTCCCGCTGAAGTCAACTTTCTCAGATGATGCTCCGCTAGATGTTGTCACATCATACAATGCTCCAGATGTTTCCTCCTGTCCTGAAGGAAGCCCACTTACTTCTAATATCCCAGATGTCCCTTCTCCTAATTCTTGGGCAACAGATGGCTGTGTTACGGCTTCCACCAAAGTTGTATCCACAAGGGAAACTGTAGGAAACCCTGAGGTGAGACCACTATAATCATATGTTCCAGATGAAGTGCCGCTGGCAAGATCAATGCCAGAGGTTTCTCCACTAATGTCTGTTAGTCCACTAGGGAGCCCACTGACTTCACTAACTCCTGAAGCCCACCCACTGAAGTTTACTTGTCCAGAAGGCTGTCCACTCACATCTAAAATTCCTGGTGTAGTGCCTGATAGATCTTCATCTCCTGAAGGTAATCCACTTACTTCTACAAATCCTTTCCCTTCTTCTTCTTTAGATGAAGGAGTTGTCACTTCAAATAATTTAGTATCAATGAAGGTAACACCCGAAGGCTCACCACTCCCATCAGTACCTGAAGGTTGGCCACTTAATTCGACATCGCCACTTAAATCAGGTGTCCCAACAGAGGTTCCACTGGAGTCAATTCCTGAGGACAATCCACTGATATCTAATAAGCCAGATGACTGTCCACTAACATCAAGTCCTGATGGTAATTCACCGATATCAGACGTGCTAGATAGATTCCCACTGATACCAATTCCAGAAGAACTCCCACTGATGTCACTGGTTCCATAGACATCAACTCCGGAGGGCAATCCACTGGTTATGCCACTTACACCCCAGTCGGCAGAGGGGAAACCTGATACATCTCCATCTCCACTGATTCCAATTGTCCCTTTCCCTTCCATTTCCCTTTCTGTTGCTGTGGTCACAACTTCCGTCAAAGTGGCATTCACCAGAGACACAGTAGGAAATCCAGATGTGAGACCGCTATAATCATACTCTCCAGATGGTGAGCCACTGGGATCAAGACCAGAATGGCCTCCAGAAGGCAACCCACTAAATTCTGGGATCCCTTTGCCTTCCTGGAGCCCAGGTATTTGTTCTTGGGTTTCTGATAATTCTTCTTCTCCAGAAGGTAAGGTGCTGACTTCAATAACCCCAGAAGATACGCCATTGATGTCTCCTGATGGTAGCCCACTTTCTCCAGAAGGTAGCCCACTTATTTCAGGGACTCCAGAGGGAAATTCTCCAAATCCTGAAGGTGTTTCACTAGGTTCGACCGTTCCAGTTATCTCTGGGGCTCCGGAAGTCCAACCAGAAGCAGATGTCTCTGTAATTGGAGCTTCTGAACTTGTTTCATCAGGCGTTGCATCGATGGGAAGATCGGTTGATTGACTCACAGCTGACGGACTCACTTGCATGAAAGAGAAACAGAGAGCACAGATGCAAGGGTGAATACTCAAGCGATACAAAAAGGAACATCAACTTTAGACTACGTTCAAACCCCTTTCTTAAAAAAGCAACATTATTCTGCCCTACATGAAATATATATAGAATAGAATAGAATTATTTATTGGCCAAGTGTGATTGGACACACAAGGAATGTGTCTTAGGTGCATATGCTCTCAGGGCACATAAGGAGAATAAAATACATTCATCAAGAACAAAAAGATACAACACTTAGTGATAGTCAAGGTTACTAATAAGCTATCAAATCGTACTAGGAAACAAATAAAAATAATCTAATTGAAAGATACAAGCAACATACCATATTTTCCGGACTACCTTTTTTGGTGAGGAAAACAAGAAACAGAAATTTGCCTCTGCCTCCCAGCAATTTTGCCTCCTTGCAGCAAACAGCAAACAGCCTGCTTTATTTTCATTTTCGTTTTCAGCATAGCTTGATTAGCACAAGAAAAAAACAAATCTGCTCCAGCAATTTACCTCCTTGCAGCAAGCAGCAGAGGCCCGTGCAAAACAGCTGAGAGCAAAACAGCTGAGAGTCGGGAGGCCGATCCAAACAACTTGTGCTAATTAGGCTGTGCTGAAGCTGAAATGAGCTGTTTCTTCTTGCTACTTGCAGCAAGGAGGTACATTGCTGGGAAGCAGAGGCCAAAGGGTGGGGGCCAGTGGGTGGGTGGGGTTACATTTGGTGTATAAGACACACCTAAATTTTCACTCCCTTTTAGGGGGGAAAAAGGTGTGTCTTATACTCTGAAAAGTACAGTAGTTATAGTAATAAGTGGGAACTAGTATGGAAGAGAAGAATAATAGTAATACAGTCTTAGTAAATTATTTGACATTGTTGTGGGAATTAGTTGTTTAGCAGAGTGATGGCATTCGGGGGAAAAACTATTCTTATGTCTAGTTGTTCTGGTGTGCAGTGCTCTATAGCGTCGTTTTGAGGGTAGGAGTTGAAACAGTTTATGTCCAGGATGCGAGGGGTCTGTAGATATTTTCACAGCCCTTTTTTTGACTCGTGCAGTATACAGGTCCTCAATGGAAGGCAGGTTGGTAGCCATTGTTTACAGAGCAAGGATGTATACACACCTTAAGAAAAAGGTTTCTCCATTTTTGGTAATCAAAACTGGAGTAATATACCAAGAGTGAAATGTATAATTTTTCTCTAAATGTAATATTCAGAGTAAATTTCACATCCATTGAAGTTTTCATCTGTTACTACATCTATAAGTTCTGCATCCTTTTAATTCTACGGTATAATCTGCAGCTTGTTTCTGGATCAGACTTCATCAGTTTATAAATAAGGGCACCCAGATATTCTGAGTGATACATTATAAAATGTTTAAATTCAGTGGAGTCTCTATGTTTCCCCCTTTGTTTCTGCAGTTATTTTTGTGCTCTTATTTTTATGAAGATAAACTCAGTGAAGGGTACGAGACCATTGTGAAGAGTCTCGAAAGATTTTATCTTTGTCTTGTTAGTAATCAAATATTGCAATCTAAACAGATTGTTTTCTCTCCACTGAATGAATTTCAGTGTTTTGCTCATCATAAAAATAAACAGTTAATAACAAAACAAGAGGGGAACAATCAGGACGTATTATTTTCTTGTTTTATCCCAGACGTTTAATATATTACTTATTACTGCATAATGTATTCTGCAGTTTGTTTCTATTTGTATCAGACCAGAAATATCTACGAATGCCACCCTCACTCTCTTTAATCTGTCTCACTCTTTTGAATCCTGTAACATCTTGAATTTAATCCTTGATCTTTTATTGGAGTATATGCAATTCATTACTCATTTGTGCCAGTTGCTTAATATCTTTTCAATATGTATTGGAATCATACAGAAAAGCAAGTTAAGTCTTGGTAAAATATTCATTTTGATAGCGCCAATCCTTCCTAACTAGAAAAGGTTTAATTTTTCCCATCTGGAAACATCTGCTATATTATTTCTCCGACTCTGTAAATAAGTATTTTAAACCAAGTTCTTATTATTTTTGTCAAATAGATTTCCAAGAGCTTAATTTTTTGGCAGTAGTGTTAATGCCCATTACTTGATGCAGATATAGCTTTTCTTTCTCTGCTAAAGTCTATGTCAACATCTGGGGGATTTTCGTTATTGATCTGATAACCTGAAAGGAGGCCATATTGCTGTATTTATTCCATTAACAATCCTCAGTGGTTTTTGGGTTGTTTTTTTTTTGCCAATTTGCATCAACACATTGCATTAACACATTGTAAACCGCCTTGAGTCTCCGGAGAAGGGCGGCATATAAATCAATTTTTTAAAAAACCCACATAGCATAGATAGGTTTTTAGGCAAAGAATGTGACCAGTTTCAGAAAGCTGCAGACATCAATGAGTTATAACGAGGGAATTTTGTTCAATTCTGTGTAATTCTCAGAGACTGCCTAGACAAATCCCTGCAGTTTTCTTGGGAAGGTTTTTCCTAAAGTGGTTTGCCATTTAAATATAAAACTGGCACCAAAAAGATCCTGGGTTCACATCGTACACTAAACTCTCAATTTCGACTCACCTAGCATAAATGTGTGTCATTTGTAGCCAGTAGTTCAGTGGTGGGTTTCAATTTTTTTTACTACCGGTTCTGTGGGTGTAGCTTAGTGGGCATGGCATGGCTTGGTGGGCGTGGCTTGGTGGGAGTGGCAGGGGAAAGATACTGTAAAATCTCCATTCCCACCCCAATCCAGGGAAAGGATACTGTAAAATCTCCATCCCCCCCCCAAATTTAGGGGAAGGATACTGCAAAATCCCCATTTCTCCCGATCAGCTGAGAGTCGGGAGGCAGAGAATAGATGGGGGCAGGGCCAGTCAGAATGTTTACTACCGGTTCCCCGAACTACTCAAAATTTCTGCTACCGGTTCTCCAGAACTGGTCAGAACCTGCTGAAACCCACCCCTGCTGTAGTTACAAGTGAATGAAGTACATGGCAAAGGTAGTAGATATGTGCAAACAATGCAAATATATATATATATATTACATATAGACAAAAATCACTTTTTGAGATTATCTGGACTCTGTGCATTTTGGGGGAGTGGGGAGAATTAGTCTGGATCTAGATTTCATTTGTTCAATTTGAAGCCTGTTAAATGGGAATTCATTTCAAGCCTATTAGAGTTGGGCTGCCAGTCACTTTAAATATACAAATATTAAGGTGAGGTTCTTATTGTTAAATATATATTCACAGTTTCCTATACTCTCAGAAAATTTGCAGCTGCAGCAGTTTATTCTGAAATTGGACCAGTGGGACTTATTTATCCGACCAATGGCACTTACTTACCAGATAACAGTGATGTATCAGTTGGAAATACTTCTGTTCCCCACTCAGTTTGATTGTCGGAATCAGTGGCAAACTCCATCTCCACAGTTGTTTCTTCCCCAGAAGGAACTTCTTCTACACCAGGAACTGTCTGGACTGCAATTAAGTCTTCTTCTAGCTCCCCATACAGAGATGGCATGGCTGGAAGACAGAAATCATTGTTCAGGATATCCAAATAGGGAAATTCGAGGTAGATGTAGAACGATGTCTTCATGACGGGTGTTGTAACTTCGAAAGATCACTAAACAAACTGTTGTAAGTCAAGGAATAACTGCAATCGATTCTGGCTGACTGGAGAATTCTTGGAATTTGGGTCTGGGAGTCTTGGAGTTGGTTTGGAGACTCCTGGTGTAGAGTCTCCTCCTTGAGCAAGGGTTGGACTAGAAGCAGTGGTGGGATTCAGCCGGTTCGGGATGGTTTGGGCGAACCGGTAGTTAAATTGCTGACTGGTCCCTCCCCACCCCTTCCAGGAGTCCACATGGGCCCCATTTTGGCTTCCAGGTAAGTGCAGGGAGGCCTACTAGGCCAAAAATGGGGCGTGAGGGTGCGGTGTGTCCCTCCCGTGGCCCCTTTCCACTCCCAGGAGGCTTCAGGGAGGCCTCCTAGGCACAAAACAGGGTGCAGAGGGGGTGGTGTGTCCCCTTCGCGGCCTGTTTTGCTCCCAGGGAGGTGCAGGAGGCCGAGTGCTGCCTGTCATACTCCCTGGCCATGCCCATCCAGCCGATCATTAGGACAGAGAACCGGTTGTTAAATTATTTGAATCCCACCACTGACGAGAAGACCTCCAAGGTCCCTTCCATCCCTGTGATGCTACGTTCTATGATATAAAGCAGGGGTTTCCAAACTCTATGGCGGTTGGGGAATTCTGGGAGTTGAGATCCACAAGACTTCAAGTTGCCAGGTTTGGAGAACCCCTGATATAAAGGAAGGAAGGTTGAATTCTGGATGGAAAAGATTGTTTCCCTAGTTCTAGATTAAAGAGAAGCAGTGCCTTACCTTTGAAGCAAAAGACGTGATGCTTCGATTGCGGGTCGGGGAATCCTGTCTGGTTGGAGTACAAGTAAATCGTTCTCACACCGGGCTTCTCTCCACCACAGGTAGGGCGGGGATGAACAATGGGATATCGGAGGCTTCCATCAGCCAACCAGCCTGCCTGACAGTTATCCTGGCCTAGTCTCCAGGCAGCGTAGAGTTGTCCAGTGGAAGCCATGGTGGCATTTTGACTCTCACAGTATCTTTGGGCTTCCAAGAAGGTGAATTGTGCTGTCTGAGTTGCAAAGAAGACCTCGCCTGCAGATAATGAATGAAAGGTGGTGAGATCCTACCTCCATTAGAGCTACATAGTACTTGGGATTCAAGTTTTCCCAGATTCTATGGAGCATAGATCTAGCATAGATCCATAACACCTCCAAGCCGCTGAAAAATCCCATAAATGGATGCAGTTGGTGTTGTGGGAGGTCCAAGTCCAATGCATTGATTCATCAATGCTTCCTGGCCTACCGATAACAATAGGTCCTCTTTACCTCAGCTTTTGCTTGCTCTTTATCTTAGCGTTTCTCAACATGATCAACTTTTAAAATATGTGGATTTCAACTCTTAGAATTCTGGTGGGAGAATTCCGGGAGTTTTTTTTTTTTTTAATTTTTATTTATATGCCACCCTTCTCCGGAGACTCAGGGCGGCTTAAAATGCGTTAAGCAATAGCCTTCATACTTTTGTATATTTTATACAAAGTCAGCTTATTGCCCCCACAAACTGGGTCCTCATTTAACCTAACTTAGAAAGGATGGAACTCTGAGTCAACCTTGAGCCTGGTGAGATTTGAACTTACAGTAATTGCAGACAGCTGGATGTTAAATGCTGCCTTTGTAGGAGGCATTAGCCTGCTACGCCACTCAGGCTCAAGTTGAAGTCCATATGTCTTAAAGTTGCCAAGGTTCAGAAATATGGGTCTAAGTGATTGCTAATCTGAAGTCACTTAGTTCTGTTTTTCTTCCAGGACACATTTATAACAAAGCTCAGACTTTTGACTTTCTTCTTAGTGGGCTGTACTTAGCTAGGATCTAGGCCAGAGGTTGGCAACCCGTGGCTCTGGAGCCGCATGTGGCTCTTTCACCCTCTGCTGCGGCTCCCTGTCACTCAAAATATGTGTCACAACTGCCAGTGTGTGACACCCACTGGCACATGATTTATTGAGCTTTTCAACCCCTGGGAGGCCAACCATGGATAAATCCAAGAAAAGTTTCAGAACAAAGCAGAACGTTTAATGGTACGTGGGCAGATTCATTTGCTTTCACTGCTGATGGGACTAGTTTACCAGTATGCTTTGTTGAGGAATTAGCAGAGCAACCCTTGAGTAGCAAGGGTGCGCACATGAAAGCGACTGAGAGCAGTTGCAAATAATCACAGCCAACATACAGATACACTGAGTTGTGTTTACTTTTAGGAAATAGTAATAAGACACAGTCCAATAAACAGTCTAGGTCATACGCAGATAAAGCAGTAGATAGTAAAACAATAGTCCAGGGATATTCCAGTAACAAAGTCTTCTTACCAGTTGTTGTAGTCATACACAATAAACCGTTGCAAACAGTAGCAAACACAGCAAAAAGCAGTAAATAGCAGTAACATTCAGCAAAGAGCAGTAGAGAGAAACTAACCATGTTTCAAGCTCCCTCTTAAGGACATTGGCTACGGAGCTAACCAATCAGGACACAGTATGATGCAATACAACAATACAGTCTTAAAGCTATATTGAAGTTTATATATTGCCAACCCAACAAGTTAGGTAACTATCATTTCCTAACATGCTTAATATGTGGCGAGAAATTGGATATATGCAGTGTTATCTTCATTTTAGATGTCAAAAGGGTTTTGTGGCTCCCAGTGTTTTCTTTTCTGTGGGAAACGGGTCCAAATGGCTCTTTGAGTGTTTAATGTTGCCAACTCCTGGTCCAGGCTGTGTCTATCTCTACAATGCTTTTCCTGTAAATAAATATCCTGTCTGCTCTGAAACCCGCTTCATGAACCTTTCTTCAGATCATATTCCTGGTCTCCAGAAAAGTCTTTGTCTCACACCTACAGAGCACTTCAGCTTTCAACACCTTAAGATGTTGTTGACTGCTTCTACCTTCCTTCCTCTTTGGAGATTGAAGCTAAAATGTTGCCCAGCCCTATTTCCATGACTACATCAGATGTGAATAAAGCACTTCTCCAGAAGGTCCCATAAAGGTAAACATACCTTTCAGTCTTTCAATATAACAGTAGACATCAAACTTCTCTGATGCTGGGCGCATACCATATGACCTCACTCCAGGGAAGTTTTCTTTGTCTCCAGAACACTTGCTGCGTGGAACGACAATGGGATACCTGGCCAACAGGGATGAATATCATCAAAGGTCTCAGAATTGTGCACTCATAGTTGAGAAATGCTGTAGGTGGGCTAGGATCAGTGGTGGGATTCAAATAATTTAACAACCGGTTCTCTGCCCTAATGACCAGCTGGGTGGGTGTGGCTCGGTGGTCATGTGACTGTGTGCACGTGGCTAACTCACTGTCACGCATATCGAAGGGCGCTTTGCCTTAGTTGTTACAAAGTAATAAGGTTTACCAGAGAGGCAGTTTCTGTAAGCAGGGCAATAAATTTTAGGCTAGAAACAACACCAGAATGTTTCCTTCCTGCCTTCCCTACAGGATTAGTTCTGTAAAGTGGAAAAAAACAAAATAAGATTTCTTCCAATGAATGATTCTCTGAGCTGCCTAGAAAGTTAACAACCGGTTCTCCCGAATAGGTGCGAACTGGCTGAATCCCACCACTGGCTAGGATCATGTACAGTAATGGCCAAAATTGTGGAATCCTTTTGGGAAAAGTGTATTTTTAAGGTTTGATGGCTAATAAGACCACATTTGGGGGGGTAGTACCATAAAATTATATATCAATGGAAAGATAATTTAATCAAGAATGTAATGCAACAAGGTTTGTTCAATTATCTGTATTCTGTGAAACGTTACAGGTTAGAAGCGACCCAGCAATAAATCCCAGTTAATAGAAGCAATCCTTCAATCTTGGTTTCACATTAGAACAGCTGCAGAACTAAAAGACTTGGTTCACTCCATGGGAAGATGCTGTGGGGCTCTAATTCATGCTAAAGGTTACCCAACTAAGTATTAACTGACATGGTGATAATTTTTGTATATCTCGTTTTTTCTACGTATTTCACTTTTCTTCTTTATACTGTGACTGCTATTCTAATAGCAAAATCCTTCATAAAAGTTATTGCATTACATTCTTGATTAAATTATCTTTCCATTGATATATCATTTTATGCTACTACTCCCCCCAAAAAGTAGTGTTATTAGCCATCAAACCTCAAAAATACACTTTTTTCCCAAAAGGTTTCCATAATTTTGGCCACTACTATAATAGAATAGAATAGAATTCTTTATTGGCCAAGTGTGATTGGACACACAAGGAATTTGTCTTTGGTGCATACGCTCTTGGTGTACATAAAAGAAAAGATGCATTCATCAAGAATCATAAGGTACAACACTTAATGATAGTCGTAGGAAACAAATAAGTAATCAAATCATACTAGGAAACAGTCAATATAAATCTTAAGGTTACAGTCATAAGTGGTAGGAGGTGGGTGATAGGAATGATGAGAAGATTAATAGTAATGCAGACTTAGTGAATAGTTTGACAGGGGAACTCTGGGAGTTGAAGTCCACTCATCTTCAAGTTGCCAAGGTTGAGAAACACTGCTCTAATGTGTGCTGTTGTCATTCTTACTGATTTCTGTTTTGTTTGATGATATGTCTTTAAACCAATTGGGAACCCCTTAAGAGGCTCCTTGCCATCAAACAGCCTGATTACGTTTAACAAAACAGATAAAAATAAATAGAAGCAGCCTTCCAAATTTGTGCGGGGGAGAAAATATACCTAGGCATCAAGAAAATGCTCAAGCCAGAACAAACGCATTTTCTTTCAGGTTTGCAAAGTACGTCATTGGCAGCTCCTTCACTGCAGTTTGAAGAATTTGAAACTCTCCTGTGAGCTGACAAGGTGGGTGTAAATATTTTTCTGGAGAGAGAGAAATGGGTGGGTTGATAACTCTAAAGGCAGAGTCCCATACCAGTGCTTCAAAGCCTTGGTTTAGGCTTTAGAAGTATTATGTCTTTGACGGGTCCTTGGTGCTCTCTAAGCTTGCTTGTTTTCTTGCAGATGTGGCATTAAGAAAACAAGCAAGCTCAGAGACCATCGAACCCCTCATTTCAACCCTGAGCTACAGATATTCTCCTTTATTGGTATGATGTCTTTACCTAGAATTTCAAGCATCATTTTCCAGGAAGAACCTCTTGCAGTAAGATTCAACTGAATTTATAAACTCGAATCTCAATTGTATTATTTTAATCTGCAGTGGGAACTCTCCTGATGGAATTTCCATTGAAATCCATCTCTGTGCCTGGAAAAAACAGCAAATCATGTAGAAGGCTAAAGGAAAAGGTAAATATTCCCCTTGCATGTATGTGCTAGTCGTTCCTGACTCTAGGGGGCGGTGCTCATCTCTGTTTCAAAGCTGAAGAGCCAGCGCTGTCCGAAGACGTCTCCGTGGTCATGTGGCCGGCATGACTCAACGCCAAAGGCACACAGAACGCTGTTGCCTTCCCACCAAAGGTGGTCCCTATTTTTCTACTTGCATTTTTTACCTGCTTTCGAACTGCTAGGTTGACAGAACCTGGGACAAGTAATGGGAGCTCATCCCGTTATGCAGCACTAGGGACTCGAACTGCTAAACTGCCAACTTTTTGATCGACGGCTCAGCGTCTTAGCCACTGAGCCACCGTGTGCCTGCTCATGTAGAAGGCTAAGCCTTCTCATTTTTTAGGATCACAGAAGACTGATCCAGGTGCACAAACCTTTTCAAACTCAGGATTGGCCTTGGATTTTAAGTAGCACACAAGCATTGCATTCAAGAAGGCCAGAGAGAAAATTAAATGTGATTAATTATATTTGAATTATAGTCTGATCAACTAGACACAGGCAATTAATCCTTGATTGGGCTCCCATAACAGGTATACCTAGGGCACTTAAGATCACATTGGTTGCTTATACATAACACCATATCATTTAAATGTTGTTTAGTCTTTTGGACATGTGGCCTGTTCTGCAAGCCCAACCAATTTGGCTAGTGTAAGATCCAAGACATCATGGGGACCAGGGGTGGGTTCTAATTTTTTTTTTACTACTGGTTTTGTGGGCGTGGCTTATTTTGTGGGCGTGGCTTGATGGTCATGTGACAATTATTTAGGATTTAGGAGAGGCATTGGTCTACCAGGCTTTTAACTGCTTGCAGAGCTGTACCGATCTACCCATTTATTTTTGCAGGCACTGATCTACTCATGTATTTTTGCAGGCACTGATCTACTCATGTATTTTTGCAGGCACTGATCTACCCATTTATTTTTGCAGGCACTGATCTACTCGTGTATTTTTGCAGGCACTGTTCTACTCATGTATTTTTGCAGGCACTGGTCTACTCATTTGTTTTCTTTTAACACTGATCAGCTGTAGGGTGGCCCTTTGAAGCCCCGCAACAAGAGTTTAAACAGTTTTTTTCCCTCTAGCCATCAGCTGGGACTCAGGAGGCAGCAATAGATTGGGGATGGGGCCAAATAAAAGGTAAGAATAACGGGGGGGATGCGGGTGGGGGTGGGGGGGCAGACCGGTTCGGTGACATCATATCGTCACCGCTACCGGCTCGGGAGAACCGGGCCGAACCGGGAGGAACCCACCACTGATGGGGACCTAGCAAAAATGCATTAATTTAGCACCAGGTGATGTGTATTGTATGCAGCTCCCCATTTTGTATTGAAAATTAGTCCAGTGGAATCTTTGGGAGGGCCAATGGGGAGAGTTATATACAGAATCCCATATGTCTATGGAGATTCTCAGTCATCCAGGCCTGGTTGTGCCAAAGGTGCTTTTTCAAGAGGCAACTAGACTTTCTAGCTTTTCTTTGAAGACGTTTCGCTTCTCATCCAAGAAGCTTCTTCAGCTCAGAAGAAGCTTCTTGGATAAGAAGCGAAACGTCTTCAAAGGAAAACTAGAAAGTCCTTTTTAATTCAAAATATCGTTATATAACTAAAGGTGTAGAAATATATAGAGAGAAATATAGTTTACCGATGTGATTAACCAAAATACAAGTCATAAGACTTGATCTATGTTTATTTGTTGTATACGTTGTGTATTGTCATATTTGTACTTGTTTATTTCCCTCCCCCTTTTTAAAACTAAATAATGTATTTATTTTTTTAAAAAAAGAAAAACTAGAAAGTCCAGTTGCCTCTTGAAAAAGCACCTTTGGGACAGAATCCCATATATTCCAGGGTCTCTATTCTTGGAACCAGATAGATAATATGGGGAAATTTTTCCTTGGAGTCCCAATAATAGAATCTACCTGTGTTTCTCCAAAAATAAGACCCTGTCTTATATTTTTTTGAACTTCGAAATAAGCACTTGGCCTTGCTTTCGGGGAGGTCTTATTATTATTTTGGGGCGCATGGAACAAGATGGGACTCCTTTTGCAGTCTTACCTGATTTCCAGCTCTGTATTTAAATATTTTCAGGGAGGGCTTATTTTCGGAGGGGGGGGGGGCCGAAAGGCTTATTTTAGTGCATGCACTCAAAAGCCCAATTGGGCTTATTATCAGGGGATGTCTTATTTTCGGGGAAACAGGGTATAGAAATTAGTGGTAATCCTGTTTAATGGGGAATCCCCAGAGGCTGATTAAAGAAGACAGAAAAATCTGATCTGCTGAGAGGAAAATCTCTCTTTGTGATACTTTCCTTCCTCAGCCACCAGCCCAGAGCCTTACCTGACTGTCTGGTCATTCAGCCAGCCAGCATCACACTGCTCGTATCCTTCTTCATAGGCAGCCTGTAGTTGTTCTGGAGTAGCAATAACAGCATGATTGCTTAGGCAAGCTTGCTGAGCTTCAACAAAAGTCAGGGAATATCTGTTGGTGGATGGCCGGTAATGAAAAACAACACCTGCAGAGAAATCAGCAGAACAGAAGGAGGAAGTGGGTTGAAAAAGAAATAGGACACACAGGTGGTAATTAAGGAAACAAAATAAAATATTTTGCGAAGAGTTATTCCTGTATTTTGTACAACTCTTGGCATTTGATTCATATGGGAGGAGGGTAGAGTTCCTGTGCGGTGCAAACACTCGGAAAAGGTTTGTTTAAAAGGTTTGTTTGGCTGTGTGCTGCAGCCGTCAAAAAAAGCCAACACAGTTCTTAGGCTGCATAAACAGAGGGATAGAATCACGATCACGTGAAGTGTTCATACCACTTTATAAGGCCTTGGTAAGGCCACACTTGGAATACTGCATTCAGTTTTGGTCACCACGATGTAAAAAAGATGTGGAGGCTCTAGACCCGTGATGGCGAACCTATGGCACGGGTGCCACAGATGGCACGCGGAGCCATATCGGTGGGCACGCGAGCTCAGCTCCGGCACGCATGCGTGCACCAGCCAGCTGATTTTTGGGCCTTCTGGGCCCACCAGAACTCAGGAAATACACTGTTTCCAGCCTCCGGAGGGCCTCTGGGGGTGTAGGGAAGGCCGTTTTTGCCCTTCCCAGGCTCCTAGAAAGGCTGTGGAGCCTGGGGAGAGCAAAAACCATGCCATCACATGCCAAAAGCGGGGGGAGCACAGGGGGGGTGGGGCGCATAGAATTATGGATGTGGGCACGCGTGCGTGTGACCCCACCATGCTCCCCCCGCTTTTGGCACATGATGGCAAAAAGGTTAGCCATCACTGCTCTAGACAGAGTGCAGAGAAGAGCAACGAAGATGATTAGGGGACTGGAGGCTAAAACAAATGAAGAACGGTTGCAGGAACTGGGTATGTCTAGTTTAATGAAGGACTAGGGGAGACATGATAGCAGTGTTCCAATATCCCAGGGGCTGCCACAAAGAAGAGGGAGTCCAGCTATTCTCCAAATCACCTGGAAGGCAGGACAAGAAGCAATGGGTGGAAACTAATCAAGGAGAGAAGCAACTTAGAACTAAGGAGAAATTTCCTGACAGTTAAGAATTAACCAGTGGAACAACTTGCCATGTATGACCATGATCAATAAAACATTACTGCAACTCAGCTTGCCGAGACTGCAGATTATGTACGAGAAAAGAACTACAATGTTGAACAGCATATATTCTGGACAAGAAGCCACTTCTAAATCAAGATCAGCAAAAAGTATACCAAATGATCAGCTAGCAAAACAACAAGGTGGTATCATTTTACTTGATGTTTCTGGGGATACAGGGAAAACATTTTTAACTAATTTAATTCTCGCCTAAATCAGGGCTCAGGGTGAATTTGCTCTTCCCGTCTAATACAGGATTGGAATAAATAAATACCCGGGCAACACCAGGTTATCAGCTAGTATACAATAAAATCCAACACACAATAAAGACAATAACCCCACCCCACCTCCCTCGTGACAACAATAAATCAGATAAGCCACTTGATGGGCTCCATCCCACTCTTGGTTCCTTAGGCTTGTTGGCCAAACCAGGTCTTCAGGACTTTGCAAAAGAGTTATCAAAATGGGGGCCAGTCTAATTTCCATGGGGATAATGGAAAAGGCTCTTCTTCTGGGTCCCCAGAGGTACCTCCTTAGGAGAGGAGACTTGCAACATTCTCTACCTCCCTGTTCTGATGGGTCAAGTAGATGTAACTGGGAAAAAACTGTCCTTCCGATAACCTGATTCCAAACCATGCAGAATAACAACAACAACAACAACAACAATAATAATATGCTACTAATCACTTCAGTGCTTTTGCTTGTTGTTTTTGAATTCTCTATTATTTTTGTCTATTCATCAGCTTGATGCTTCATCTTACCATATACAGTAGTGGCCAAAATTGTGGAAACATTTTAGGAAAAGTGTATTTTCTAAAACTAACTAATGACACCACTTTTTTGGGGGGAGCAGTCCCCTAAAATTATATCTCAATGGAAAGATAATTTAATCAAGAATGTAATGCAATAACTTTTATGAAGGATTTGCTATTAGAATAGCAGTTACGGTATAAAGGAGAAAAGCGAAACACGTAGAAAAAAACGAGATATACAAAAATTATCCCCGTGTCAGTTAATACTTAGTTGAGTAACCTTTAACATGAATGACGGCCTTACAACGTCTTCCCAGGGAGTGAACCAAGTCTTTTAGTTCTGCAGCTGTTCTGATGTGAAACCAAGATGGAATGATGGCTTCTATTAACTGGGTTTTATTGCTGGGTCGCTTCTGACTAACAGATTTCTTTAGTCAGCTCCATAGATTTTCAATAGGGTGAAGATCTGGGCTATTCTCAGGCCATTCCAGCAATGGAATAGGATTATCTTGAAACTCCCCCCCAAAAAAGTGGTGTTATTAGCCACCAGACCTCAAAAATACACTTCCCCCCCCAAAAGGTTTCCACAATTTTGGCCATTGCTGTAGGAAGGCGAAATATTCATTGAAAAACAGCCTTGGTTGTGTACCTGTGGGAGAAGTGGGTTTCTGAGGGACTTGATCAACAGCAGAAGCAGCTGTCCCTGGCACGATTTGCTCTTCTACTGTAAACGGTGAGGCTGATTCAGATTCTGTTGTGGCAGTAGGCCATAAAATATATTCCTCTGATGTAGTTTCCGGGATATCAGTTGGGAAGAGTGTATCCAGGGTTGAGACAGTACCATTTTCTAAGTCCTCCCAGGTCCCAAATTCAGTCCTGTTCTCGGTCTCATCCGTGAAACCTGTTGGAAAGAGATCTGGGGTTTCTGTGATGGCTTCATCTACCTCTACGGTGGCGGTAGTAAAGTCTATCGGTTCCAAGGTTGCAATGCTTCCCCGAGCTTCTTCTTCGGTGGTGTTGCGTGGAAGCTCCAGCTCAATATCTGTCTCGGTGAATGTCTGGATGGTGAAGCCACTGCCCACTTCTTCGCCAGAGCCATCTGTGATATTGTCATGGATGACAGGAATGCCAACATCTAAAGCACAAGGAAGATAGCCGTCAAGTTATTCGCTTTGGTAAAGCAAATCACAATAGGGGCCTCACCCTTTTTAGGACTATCATTTAGCAATAGCAATAGCACTTAGACTTATATACTGCTTCACTGTGCTTTACAGACCTCTCTAAGCAGTTTACAGAGTCAGCATCTTGCCCCCAACCAATCTGGGTCCTCATTTTACAGACCTCGGAAGGATGGAAGGTTGAGTCAACCTTGAGCTGGTGAGATTTTGTCACTGCATTTTTGTATTTTGCCAGCTGTGCTTTGAATTCTAAGCCGTACTGTAGATGCTCAGAACTCTTATCTTTAAGCTAACTGTGCATGTCCACATTCCTTCACTTTCCTTCTAACTTTCTTTGTTCGCCTGCCAAGAGGTCCGGCAGGAACACTGCCAAGATGTAACTAATTAGCCAGTTAAGATGTTTTTTATTTTTTTACAATAAAATAAGTTTCTTAGAATATATCTCGGGTTTATTTTGCTTATCAAGCATACTTCAAGGGAAATGCCACGGTCCATCTCTAATTAAGTGCAATTACCCCAGGAGGGGAACAGGGCTGATTGCTACCCTGACAGATTTGAACTGCCGAACTGCAGCTAGCAGTCAGCTGAAGTTGCCTGCAATGCTGCATTCTAACCACTGCGCCACCTCAGCTCTTATTTTAGAAGGAAGTTGACACACAAATGCATATTTGAGAGGAAGAGAAATGCACATGTGTTTGTGTGTTTTTAAAGAGGGTGGGGAGCCGAAGGTAGCATGAAAAATAGGAAAAAAAGAACTGCCAAAATGGAGACAGAATGTGAAAAAAAGCTCAATGCCTCTTTCTGTTTCTACTCACCAGTGTAGCAAATGGCATCGTAGCGGGAATGAGGGTAAGGATACCCTGTCTGGTTGACGTAAAGATACACCGTACGTACGCCCACCAGGTTGCCACCACAGATGGGACTTGGTTTGTTGATGGGATACCGGACACTGCGGTCTGCCAGCCAGCCAGCACTGCAGACGTCCATCCCATCCTTCCAGGCCAGATATAACTCTCCTGTTGTTGCCAAACGTGCCCCAAGATTATGGCATTTCTCTGCTGCTTCTGAGAAGGTGAACTTCTCGGCGGAGGTGGCATAGAAGACTTTGCCTGCAATCACAATACACAATTATTGCCACCGATTAGCTGCCCATTGGTGCCCCCTTCCATCTACGGAGAAGCTTCATTAGACTTTTCTATTCATTATCTTTGCTTATATACAGGGACTGAAGAGTCCAGAGGGAAAACACATTGGTCATGAAAATGGATTAGGAAACAGTGGTGGTATTTCAGCCAGTTCTATCCGGTTCAGGCAAATTGGTAGCGGCGGCTTCGGGAGGCTCCGCCCACCTACCCGGACATCATCATGTCCCATTTTTGACGCTTTGTGCATGTGTGAAGATGGCACATGCGAGCAAAGCATGCGCACGCGTGCGCCCACGCTCCCATTTGCAAACTGGTAGCGAAGGTAAGTGAATACTATCCCTGATTAGAAAACGCATTTCTGAGAATGAACAGAAATTGGAACTCTTGGGGTGGGATGCTAGTTCACCTCCTCGTGGTGCACCCTGGATGCCACCGAAGTGTGAACCAAACGACTAGCAACAATTGGGAGCCAGACTGCATTGAAGAATTGACAGTTAATGACAGTTGGCAGTCAGACATCTTTGTAGAACTTCTGGCTCTCTAAATACATGGCAATGGATAAACAAAACGGGCCTTATCAGGCCCAAAGGACAACAAAGGAGCTTACATTGACCCAATGCCTGATTTTTTTTTCAACATAGTCCACCCTGTCCTTGAATGGCTAGGAGGACTGGACATTTGGACTACTATAAGTCCTTCAGAGGTGCGATTCAGTTACCTTCCCTACCGGTTCACAAATGTGAGTATATGCTCCTCTGCGCATGGGCACAGTCTTTCACGCATGTGCAGTGGTCTCACATTACACCCGGACGGGTGGGAGGAGCCTCCCGCAGTCGCTGCTACCGGATAGAACCGGCTGAATCCCACCTCTGAAGTCCATGTATTTGTCATACGCTAAATAAATAAGTAGTTTGGAACTCTCGATTTCTTAAGAACCAGACCATGGAAAAATGACAGCCCCTATCATTTTAAGACTACCCCACCCATTTTTATCAGTCATGGCCACAATGACAAACATGGATAATGATTGAGGTTATTCCCTGTTGGATCCATTTGAAAAGAATAACAGGTGTCCTCTATCGTTTTCTCTTAAGATTTTCCTTCCTCAGCTTGCTCCTTCTCTCACTTATAATACATTTTCATTAACTACTCAGATGCTACACCGTAGAAGAGAATTATGTCTCCCTGGGAATAGTCTGCAAATTGCCCCCTCCTCCCCAAGTTTGCTACCTGCAAATTCAACCTTTTTCATTCAGTCCTAAAGATGAATCCGGAATATTAAACGATAAAGCCCACCAGCCACCTCCTATACAATTTTGACCAATTTTTCTCTCAGCATAATGTATCTCCATGGGTTGCTGAGAGGATTAAATTAGAAGCAGGGTACCAAATCTGCTATTTTCAGATTCTTGAGTACAGGATTTTAAAAAGTAAGAAAAATAAGAGTTTTTGATAAATCTAGAAAATGTTCTGAATAGGGTTGGTGTTGACAGTACAGTTATTATAGTCCAAATTTACTTGTGATATCTAGTTGATACCAACAGACCCCAGACACTTAGTAAAGAGCATTTCCTTTAACGTTAGAGGTAGCTCATTTTCCAAAAATAATTTGGGAATTCAGAAAAGGGAGGTCAGTTCCTTCAAAAAAAAAAAACTCTTTGCCCTCCCGCCCCCAAACAAACAGAACAGAATAACAGAGTTAGAAGGGACCTTGGAAGTCTTCTAATCCAACCCCCTACTCAGGCAGGAGACCCTCTACCATTTTGGACAAATAGTTATCCAATCTCTTTGTGAAAACTTCCAGTGTTGAAGCACCCACAACTTCTGAAGGCAAACCATATCACTCTTTGGAGAAGTCATCCAGAAATTAGGGTTTGGATATCATTATTATCTAGATAAGATGTGACTCTAGTTTCTAGATTCTGTGGAACTCTTGATTCCATGGAACTCTTGACTAGGTATCTGTGGATGGATAGGGACAAAGAAGAACAAGACGGATCTTTGCTTTGTTGGTGGATCAAACTGGTTGATCTTAACAGCTGCTCAAGCGGTCCTCCCATTGATCGGCCTTGAACATTTCCTTTTTTGATGTTGCCTTTAATTGTGCTGATTAAAATATCCTGAGTATTGTGGATATTCCCAATATTTTAGAGGACAAGAACTCCCATTTAATCATCTTTGTACAAGTTGGGAAAAGAGGCTCACAACCTTAAAAAGCATCTAAAAGCACATCAAATCAATGTGTTTATTTTGCTGCTCAAATAGTTGAGCGATGTTTAAAACCTGCACAAGCTATCATTAAGGACTTCTAGCTGAGGAATAGAATAGAAGTGAGTTGAGTATAAAAAGAAACCATTACCTTCCATTTCCTGTGCATAACAATAGACATCATATGTCTCATCTGTATCTCGAACACCATATGTTCTCACTCCAGGAAATTCATCCTTGTCACCATAACAACCTTCTCGAGGATGGTGCATTGGGTACCTAGTTTAATAAAAGAGTAAGGGAGAGGAAAATTTATTTTCACGAGGAGAGGACAGAGAAAGGAAGTAGTATATTTCGGGATATAAATAATTTCCAGAAAAATCAAAAAGATGATTGAGACTGAAGGAGAATTTGGAACGATAGCTTTTATGTTAATCGAAAAAATAACATGGAGAACCTTCACTTTGTAGACAAATGAGCTCCACCACTCAGTTTTCTGGCTTCTTCTCACTGTTTTCAAGCTTCATTTTCTTTCTTTCAATTGTCCATCCCAAAGTTTTTTTTTTGTTCATAAAAGTAAGACATTTCTCCCTCAGGGAAACTCTTGTTCCAAGCTCTGTTAGTAATGTTTCTCTCTTTTTTTTTAAAAAAAAAACCATGGAATTGCAAGCTGTGATTGTTTCTTTTGCCTCGGCAGAAAAACAGAAAGAATTTGGGATTATGACTCAGAGGGACAAATTTACGAATGGGGGATATTTTCACTGCCAGGTGCTGTATATAGCACAGAAAGGCGCCTAGGACCATGATGATCGAGACATGTGGGTAAGGATCAGATTTTTTTATTTATTTGAGAGAAACTTTTAGTTTCAGCTGCCAAGATGTAAAAAAAATGTTGAGACTCTGGAAAGAGTGCAGAGAAGAGCAACAAAGATGATTAGGGGACTGGAGGCAAAAAACAGTTGGGTATATCCAGTTTAAGGAAAAGAAGGACTGGGGGTGACATGATAGCAGTCTTCCAATATCAGTGGTGGGTTGCCCCTGGATCGGACCAGTTCGCAAGAACCGGTAATAAAACCGGTGGGAGACTCCACCCACTGACCCAGATGTCATCATAGGTGATCTGTGCATGCGCAGAAGTGCGCTTGCACGATGTGAACTGGTAGTAAAGGTAAGTAGAACCCATCCCTGTCCAATATCTCGGGGTTGCCACAAAGAAAAGGGCATCAGGCTATTCTCCAAAGTACCTGAGGGCAGGACAAGAATCAATGGATGGAAACTAATCAAGGAGAGAAGCAACCTAGAACTAAGGAGAAATTTCCTGACAGTGAGAACAATTAACCACTGGAACAACTTGCCTCCAGAAGTTATGAATGCTCCAACAGTGGAGGTTTTTAAGAAGAGATTGGACAACCATTTGTCTGAAATGGTATAATCTTTCCTGCCTGAGCAGGGGGTTGGACTAGAAGACCTCCAAGGTCCCTTCCAACTTGGTTATTCTGTTGTGTTCAGTTGTTTTGGGATCCCCCCCCCCCCAACTTGGTTAAGCCTCTCCTAGGGCTTTTACTGTAGCTCAATGGGTTTCCTACCTTTAACTGATAGGAAACCATGACAGCTGGATTCTGGAGGTATCAGTCTTAGGGATGAGGCCTCAGGTTGCCCATCTCTGCCTTGCAGCAGAGTTATACACAACTTAACCCTCTGGAAGTCACTTAACTACAACTCACAGCAAGCAAGCCAATCTGTGAGGGACGGTGGGAGAAGTAGTTCAGTGACAGCTGCAGATCTATAGGCAGTGCACCCATGTTTTTACAAAAAAACATTTTTCTTTCCTGAATTTCCACTAACATTATCCAGGCCAACAGAATTGTGGGGAGTGAGAAATCTGATTCCTCACCTGCTATAAAGCCTCCAGTTCTCATGGACAGGAAGGAGATAGCCAAGACACGTAAATTCTTACCTCTTCTCTAATTGTTGACCCACAGCACCATTTAACATTTCACCCTGTTTATTCTCCACCCTGTGTTTGCATATAGCCAGGCTTCTATAAAAGCCGAGGTGGAACAGTGGTTAGAGTGCAGTACTGCCGGCTATTTCAGCTGACTGCTAGTTGCAGTTCGGCAGTTCAAATCTCACCGGCTCAAGGTTGACTCAGCCTTCCATCCTTCCGAGGTGGGTAAAATGAGGACCCAGATTTTGGGGGCAATTTGCTGATTCTGTAAAACCACTTAGAGAGGGCTGTCAAACCAGTATGAAGCGGTATATAAGTCTATGTGCTATTGCTATTGCTATTCTCCTGATCATACTGATCATCCTGGCTTGGGAACATGGAAATGTATTCTGGTTTACCCAGATGGTGTAGGAGACGAGCAGGAAGAGCCAGGTGGAGGAGTCAAGAATGGAATCAGTCTAGAGTCGTTACGTTCCCACAAATGGTCTAAATCCAACCCCTCTTGAATTCCACTGACTCTATCTTGTGCCAATTTAGCGATGACTGTTTGTTGACTAGATTCTTGTGTGTAGACTTGAGCAATGCATCATCTTAAGTGGAACTTAATGTGTGGTCCCAATTCTTCGCGCCTGACAGATGTGTTGGACGAAATGGTATACAACCTCCCCCCCACCGCCACCCTTGGCAACTGCTTACCTGACTGTTTGATCAGACAACCAACCAGCATCGCATTGGTCAAAGCCATCATCGTAGGCAGCCTGGAGCTGCTCAGGAGTTGCAATGACTGCACTGTTCTGGATGCACGCCTGCTTTGCCTTCTCAAAGTTTAATGTGTAACGGGTAGAGATGGCTCTGTAATGGAACACGATCCCTGGAAAACACATTGGTTCAGTTCACACAACAGGCTTCACTTGGCTACTCGAACTAACCCACCTTCTGGATTGGCGCAATATTTTGATGCCTAGCTTAATAAAAGGGTTGAGTATCTACAAGATGCTAGTTCCCCCCAAAGCAGCCAAACTTTGTATGATGTGTGCTTGCACTTTGAGCCATTCATATCCATAGAGGTGAATGACAAAATCTAAAACCATTTTCAGGCAAAAATAGTCAAATGGCTGACTTCTTAGCGCTACCATCTTCCTATGAGAAAAAAAAATGTGATCTCACATCAAGTTTGACATTTAACCAGGGGTGGGCTTCAAAACTTTTAGCAAGGGGTTCTCTGCCTGGTTGCTGGGTGGGTGTGGCCATGGCCTAATTGCCTTCTGCACCATGGCAGAGGGGGTGTTTTTGCCCTCCCTGGGCAATCCAGCAGGTTCTGGCAGGTTCTGGAGAACTGGTAGCGGAAATTTTGAGTAGTTCAGAGAACCAGCAAATGCCACCTCTGGCTGGCCCCAGAGTGGGGTGGGAATGGAGATTTTGATGTATCCTTCCCCTGCCATGCCCACCAAGCCATGCCCACCAAGCCACACCACACCCACCAAGCCATGCCCACAGAACCGGTAGTAAAATTAATTGGATTTCACCACTGAGTAAAGAAGATTTGCTTTCTCACCTTTAACTTTCACCTCCACCGTGTCCTGGCTATCCTCGATACCATGAATGACTTCACAGCGGTAGATCCCAGTGTCATTGGACCGAAGTGTTTTGATTTCCAAAGTAGCATCAGTTGGTATGGAAGGATAATTGGGCAGAGAGACAGACTCCTTGTAGGCAGAGTGGATCCGTACCTGCCCATCCATGGCCACTAGAAGGGTAACTTCTTTGTCTTCAGATAGTTTGCTCCATTTGATTCTTGGGGACACTGGTGGGGTGTTGGGAGCTGTGGTGACTGGCCCCAAAGTGTCGATAAAGTAGCAGGGAATGGTCAACGTTCTTCCCAGAGAGACCCGCAGAGGAGAACGTAAAGGTATGCTCACACTGAGTGTGCCGCTGTGATCGACTGATCCCCAAAAGAAAAGGAGAAGAGAAGAGTGAAATGTCAGAATTAGAGAATCATCCTTGCTGTTGCACAGGCAGAATCATTTCCAAAGCAGGCCCCATGGAAGAAATGCCTGTGTCCCTTTATTGGCAAACATGGCCAACCCTTAGACACAACTCATTGCTTCTTGTCCGGCCCTCAGGTGCTTTGGAGAATAGCTTGACTCCCTCTTCTTTGGGGCAGCCCCTGAGATATTGGAAGACTGCTATCATGTCTCCCCTAGTCCTTCTTTTCATTAAATTAGACCTACCCAGTTCCTGCAACCGTTCTTCATATGTTTTAGCCTCCAGTCCTCTAATCATCTTTGTTGCTCTTCTCTACACTCTTTGTAGAGTCTCCACATCCTTTTTACATCGTGGCGACCAAAACTGAATGCAGGATTCCAAGCGTGTCCTTACCGAGGCATTATAAAGTGGTATTAACATTTCACGTGATCTTGTGATCTACCTGGGGTGAAAGAACTTCCCTAAAATGGATCATGCCTTTCCCATTAGCCTACCAACCTTCTCTTGCACTGCTGTACTTGGGACTGTTTAAAAACCTACTTGGAAGCTGCAGAAGGTCCAGATTGCAGCAGCCTCTGAATTGGCTAATTTGTGTCATTGGGAGCACATTAGGCATGTGCTACAACCCCTACGTGAGTTGCCAAGAAGCTTCTAAGTTCAGTTTAAAGTACTGGTTTCAATCAATAGAACCCTCTATGGCTTGGCACTTGGTTGCTTCCAAGACTGCTTTCTTCAGTTAGAATCAGCTGGAGCTGCACAACTATTCCAGAAGAAGCAGCTTGTGGTTCCTCACTTCCAGGAGGTGAAAGGGATTGTGGTTCCTCAATTCTGGGAAGTCGCTCCTTTGTGGCAGTGCCGCCCCTTTGGAATGGCCTCCTGGTTGTCATTAGTTTGGCTCTTTCTCTCTCTGATGGCCTTCTGCAAAAAACTTAAAACAGAGCTCTTTTGTAGAGCATTTTGGGGACCGAGCCTACTTATTGTTATTTCGCTTGTTGTTTCTCTACTATATTTTATCCTCCTGCTTCAGTTTCTAGCATGGTCATTTTAACTGTAAGTGTGTGCATCTGTAAACTGTTGAGAGTTCTTTTAAGACAAGGGCAGAGGAGAAGACGGAGTCTTCTGGATGTACAATAATAGCTAAAGCACAACTTCCATAAACTCAACCAATATGCTTAATAGTATAGGATGATGGAGACTGCAGCTACCATCATGTGGAAGGTCATATGACATTCCTTCTTTGCTTTAGAAGCTGTTCAATATCAGAAGATGAAAACTCTGATAAATTAGAATGTAGAACAGGGATGTCAAACTCAAGGCCACGTGGGCCGCATCTGGCCTATAAGGTGCTTAGATCTGGCCTGTGCAGCCACCCTGGAAATAGTGAAGGACTGGCCCATGGTGCCTCTGCCAGCAAAAATGGAGCTCGGGAGGGTTGCATTTCAGCCATGACAGCCTCCTGCAGTCCTTTGCCAGCGAAAATAGAGCCTGGGGAGGCTGCATGCAACCCCCCCCCCTGCTCCCTTTTTGCTAGCAGAGGACTGCAGGAGGCCATTGTCATTGAAAACGGAGCCCAGGACCAGGCAGGTCACACACGGCCTCCCCAGGCTCTGTTTTTGCTGGCAGAGGGCTGCAGGAGTCCATCGTGGCTGAAAACGGAGCCCAGGCAGGTCACACACGGCCTCCCCAGGCTCCGTTTTTGCTGGCAGAGGGCTGCAGGAGGCCATCATGGCTGAAAACGGAGCCCAGGTAGGTTACGCACAGTCTCCCCAGGCTCGGTTTTTGCTAGCAGAGAGCTGCAGGAGGCCATTGTGGCTGAAAACGGAGCCCAGGCGGTCACACATGGCCTCCCCGAGCTCTGTTTTTCGCTGGCAGACGGCTGCAGGAGGCCGTCACGGCCAAAAACGGAGCCTCAATGAGTGGTGTTAAACTGGCCATGCCCACCCTGGCCACACCCACCCTGGCTATGCCCATCCCATCCCTGCCCATCCCAATGTGCCCACAACCCTGATGCGGCCCTCAATGAAATCGAGCTTGACACCCCTGGTGTAGAAGAAGCAACAGCATGACAGTACTTTTACAAACTGCAAGGGCATTGTTCATTACTTCCCAAAAAAGGCACTGAATTGCTTCTGTTTTGTTTTACAATTCATAGTAAAGGTGGAGGCCCAGGTGGGACATACCTAAAACATCCACAGAGGTGGCTGCGGCGATGACATGCAAACACACACATGCTAGTAGTAAAGTGGTCATGCTTTTCCTGAAATACAAACAGAGGATAATGAATTAGTATTTTTGGTAGGATGAACAAAACGATAACCAAGGACCATTTAGCAGTCCATATCAAGCACATAGACAGACAGCAATAGTTTATACAACGACGTGTTTAGGATTTCACCTTCTCTAGCTGGCAAGGAAGAAAAATACTCTGCATTTCAATATTTTGGATGCGCTGCCTATTATAGTCAATGCGGTCTTTAAATGAAGAGGTGACAATGTCCAACCTTCCAGATGTTGATGAGCTAGAATTTCCACATCCCTTCCCATTGTTCAGACCAGCTGGAGTTGCTCAAAACTGGTGTTTAGTCACAGCTGGGAACTGGACATTGTCACCTCCTAATTAGCAGCTGCCTGTTGCTGCTAAGGCTTATTAAATCACAGTTTTCTGATGCGTCTGAACAAGGAAATTGGCTTAGGCATGGCACAAACTATACTTACAGCAATTCTTCAGTGAATTGAAATTTCACTCTAAAAACTAAATACACCGAAATGCAGGAGCTCAGCTGGCTTCATATCCAGGTATCTAATGAGGCATAAATTGATATTAAAGTAGAATTGGCTTAAGAGCATAAGTGGAGAGGAATAGAATGTGGGTCAAGCTGAGCCAGACAATAATGTGTACTTAATATACCAAGCCATACATTATTGGATTTCTACAAAGAGCCGATAAAAAGATGCAGAAATCGTCTTTCAAAATTCACCAATTTAGTTCTGGTCAGATGGGGAATGAAGGAGGGAGAAGGTAGAAGCAATTTCATGGAATCTTTCCAAAGACAAATGAAATTCTCCAAACATTTTACCACTAAGGGTTTTTCTCCCCCTCTGTCTAGCCTGTTTTATCCACCACAATTGGTTTCTTGATAGCAATAGCAATAGCAATAGCAATAGCAATAGCAATAGCAATAGCAATAGCAATAGCAATAGCAATAGCAATAGCA